>CM053786.1:370287259-370459759 GCA_028749045.1 Cupressus sempervirens
TTAAATCAGTTTTTTGAGATTATACAATTAATCAAATTGAAATACACAAGTGTCCCCAATAATCATGTACTATTTGAACCAATAATGTTATAAAATTGGTCTAATGGCTAAAAAATTTCTAAGTGATGAAATTAAAGTTCAACAATTTTAACATAAGAATAACTAGACCCCACCCTCTACATTTCATCATCTTATAACCATTATTTTAAAAATGAACCTTAAATTTGTATATAATTCATATTTAAAAATCTTAAAAAGATACATTAATGTTTGACAATATGAAAAGATATATCATTCAAAAATATTTATAGATTTATATTTATGCAAGTGCTATATAATCTTAAACAAGATAACTCTATTTTTATTGTATCATTAAAATTATTTAAACTTGCATACGTACAACTAAGTTCCTACCTAATGCTTGAACCTTGGGATAGATTTTAATGATAGACTAATTGTAACAATTAGTGGTCACCAATGTCCTTCAATATACATCAAGAATTTGAAAGAAAATAAGAAAATTCAATATAGTGGAGCAATGTCAAAGAAAATAAGTAGCAATGTTTGGTCATTTCATCATAATATTGTTGCATAACATGTGACTTTTCCTATCCAAGTTAGGTTATTGATCCTGCTAAATCATTGGATTCACTTTTGAAACTTCTCCTAAACTTTTCTAGATATAAAAAAATAAATTGGACATAGACCATCAATTGATGAAGTGTATTCCAATATGCAACTAATGAAGGGATAAGTGTATGGTAAAGTTTAGTTGGTCTATTTGCATGGACACCTATTGCATATTACTGGTTCTTACTAGCTCAAGTAGCATCTATAGACAAGATACTGGTAGATCACTAGCTCGGGCTAGTGTAAATTAAAAAATGAGAAAAAAATGATGAACATGGAAATTTAGAAGATAAAATACAAGAATACATATATTTATCATTGTAGACATTATATAGAGCTCTACTATCACAACACCATGATTCGGTGACACAGTGTTTCGAATCAATTCTAATTTTTAGTGCCACATAGAATATTGTAATGGTTTTTATTTTTAAAATTTAAATTAAATAAATTGGTCATGAAATAATATTTTATAGACCTAGTGTATGAGGTGGTGGTTGTGGTAAGGGAGAAAATTAAGGGGAAATCGTTACAATTTTTTAAATTAAAATTGTTTCCTTGGGATTATTCAAACAAAATTTTGGCTCTTGTTCTATTTACTTTACTATATTTTAGATTAGTAAAAGAATGGGGGGGAAAATTGAAAGAGTTGACGGAGAACTGTATATCTTTGATTTTTCATTAACAACTCCTCTCGATGCTTGCTAACTCGCAATAGTTTCCACGCTTTTTAGATCTGTAGCCTACTTAGATTCTCTCTAGGATGAATTATTCCTACCCATTATGCCCAAATCCTTCCTAATTCAATTTCTCTCACCACTTTCTCTTCCAAGAAATAACTCTATTTTCTCTTATGTCAATCAATCTTATTGAATAGAGGAACCTAAAGATTTTGACTACAAAGTCCAACAACAAAAGTGGGTTATGTGTTATCTTCCAACATTTGGGGTGATGACCAACACTATTGGAACTTGAGACTGATGCTATTAGAGCTAGAGTCTTGGTGAAGTTGTAAATGTTGACATTAAGTCAATTTTTTTTATTAGTGACAACACTTATTCAGATTTTGTATGGATACCAAGCTCATTAAATAGTCTATAGTGGTTGCCATGTAATTCAGTAGCCACTAAGCTTTATAGTTCCTATCAAACATCCTAGTGGTTACCAAGCTTTGCAGTTTCTATCAAGTCAGCAATTCATGAGAAGTGAAGATAGTATTAACCGAGCTATGTGATGATTAGTGTTTACTAAGTTTAGATATGGTAAACGTGTAATTCAATTTCTACCAAGTTACATAGTATCTACCAAGTTACCAGTGTAGACCGAGTTTGAGACTAATCTAAGATGATTGGTATGGACCAAGCCTCTACTTCTACCAAATGCATGACGATGCCAAGTAATGATAGTGGATGCCATGTATCAAAACTTCACCATGTTAGTCTTTAGAACCTAAGTGTCTTCATTTGAGCTAACTTTTTCATATTGGTGATATCTATATATATATATATATATATATATATATATATATATATATATATATATATATATATATATATATATATATATATATATATATATATATATATATATAAAGTTTTGTATCATATCCAATATGTGTGAAGGAATGAATAGATGAATATAAGCATGAAAATGTGAATCAACAACAAAGTATATTGTAAGGCTATATCATCAAAGGAGCAGCAATGTCATATCTATCACATAAAGGTGATCAGTACCTCAAAGAATCTTTATCAGCAAATCAATTGTAAGCTAGAGATTAGTTGTTTCATTCTAATAGGTGAACTAGTTCAAATCCTCTAGCAAGGTAGACTTAACAATCCTTTTCAAATCTCTTTACAGAGTGCATACTTCATTGTATGTTTGCAATTCCTCTAACAAGGTGGACCTAGTAGTCGTGATTACTCTTAATAGGGAAAATCATCAAAAGTGGTCATTGTAAGCCTTAACAGGCCAACTTTATGTTGCAGTATTGAAGTTTTGTAAGTATCATCCCCACCCCAATTTTAATTTCTATTTCGAAGGTTTTTGGGTCACCAAATCATTGTGCTTATGTATTATGAATGCTTATGTTTTTAGTTTCCCATGATTGCAATTAGATCTAATTTAATGATTTTTACTATTGCAACTAAGATTTGAATTTGGTAAAGTTTCTGAGGTTATTGATTCACCCCTCCCCTCTCAATAACCTAGCACGGTCTTGAATATTTCCAAAAATTGGTATTAGATCATTTGTGGTTCTTAGGATAAAGCTTAACAGCTTGAGCAAAGATCAAGGACAATGGAGATATTAAGACTTGATGAGGCAATCGACAATGAAAAGCTAGATTTAGAAATGGCCTTTGTACAACTCAAGAAAGCCAAGGAGCAACTTTCCCAATCTCTAAAAAGAAGGAAGGAACTTGCAAATTAGATGAATGATCACCAACACATTGAAAAAAAGATTGAAGACCTTTTCCCTTCAAGCAGTTCAGATGAAGCAAATGATGCAATCAAAGAACTGTTAGAGAAGAATGGTTCCCTGCAAGAAGAAATAAGAAAGCTCAAAAGAGATCAAAAAATTCAGTCAATAAGGCTATGTGAAATCTTGGAGCAAAGAAACAAGATGAAAGAAGAAATGGATGGAAGAAACAATGAGATCTAGAACCAATAAATTTAGCATGAATATCTTATAGATCAAATCTCCAATGCAAATGAAGAAATCATGAGTCAAAGACAAATTAACAAAAGATTAAGGAATGATCTAAATTAAAAAAGATAAATCAATGAGAGAATCAAAAGTAAGTTGAGATCTGAAAAGAAAATTAGTGAAAGATTGAAGAATGACCTAAACATTGAAAAAAAAATTAATGAGAGAATGATGAAATCTCAAGCAGATATGAATGAATTGAATCAACTGAATGAGCAAAATTTCTATAGATAAAAGGGTAAAGCTGGAATTAGATACAAAAAAGAAGGTGAATTCTCCCAACAAGGTGCTCAAAGGAATCAAAGACCTACTTGCAATCACTGTGGTAAGATAGGCCATACATCAAACAAATTTTGGAGGAATGGTAAAGAAAAATTCAATGACAAATGTTACAATTGTAATCAGCATGGTCACAAGGCTAATAAATGTAAAGAGAAACCAAAATTTGAAGGCAAATGTCACAAATACAAGAAACAAGGTCACAAGGCATTAAACTATAGAACCAAGACATTTAATCCAGTAGAGAAAATTGTGAAAGCAATATTTGGTTGGGACTATAACACTTGGTGCAAATGTCATTACTGTAGAGAGTATGGACACATTGGCATGAACTATGTTAAACATCACACAAGGAAGAGAGATACCACCATAAGATGTTTCACTTGTACAGAACTTGGTAATCTAGCCAAGAATTGCATGATTATAGGTAGAATTGAAGATGAAAAGAAAGCTAAGGTAGACAACATCAGAAAGAAAATGAGTCAGTAATGGATTCCTAAATCCACCAAAGAAATAATTCCAAGCACTAATGGTCATGTCACTCAAGAAGTGGGTGACTCCAACATTTCCCAATAAGTTCTTAAGCAAAGATTGGAACTACATTATCATGAACACATCTAAATAGTTCCAAAGTTGAAAGAAAGCAAAGATCCAAATATGTATTCAAGATAGAAAGGACCATAGAAGATTAGACTAGTTATAACCAAGTTAGGCTGGGTCATGGAATCTACCGAGCCATGTTTGGTTACTAAGTTATGAAGTATTTATCGAGCAATCAGAATAGATAATGGATGATAGGCTATCACAAACTGACACATACTATCATACACAATTATAATTTCATACCAAGCATTACTGGGGAAATGTTATCAAAAGGCAAGAGATCAAATTCATTTTTCACCAAAAATTTTAAAGTATTGTTTCGATCAAGAGAATTGCAGAACAATAGACTGATTTGCAGTGAAATTTTTTTTTTTCAAAGTTTTCCATCACCTACCAAGTAGTCATGGTAGCATCAAGTAGTACCAGTAAGGTAAAGAAAGGGTTAGAATTGTTATTTCAAGGAGTCAAATGGAAACCACTAGATTTCAAACTTGTGCCAAAAATTGCAAAAACCCTCAATCCAAATGGAGCACAATCACAAATCCCTTCTAAGGTAATACTCATTAACAATATTCAAACTCATTTTAAGTTTATAGTTCAAGAAATTGGAACCCTAGAGATGGATGAGGCCCTAGGTGAACTGTGTGTAAATGGAGTTCTTAAACTCGAGCATAAGCATTTGGAAGATAAAGGTTTGACCCACATTCCCCACCTATCCCAAAGTTTTCAAATCAAATGGATCAAATACATCCTAAGCCAAGCTCACAATGGTTAGTTATGGCTTGAGCAGCCAATTTTGATCATTAAGAAGATGATTCATCATATCACCGATCTTCCCATGCTTTCCAAAGCCAAAGCCATTAAAACCCTAGGTCAGGTGGAATTATAGAAGAAAACCCTAGCCAAGTGGGACAAAAGAGGTATGAAGATCAGTAGTGTAATAGATGTAGAACTAAAATTTTCCATACATGTGATAGCTCACAAGATCTACAATTCTAATTGTCTAAATAGTGTTTCATGTGAAGCAGTAGACTTAGCATTCAAAGTTGTGAAGAACAATCTATCATTTGATCTTGTAGACTTGTTGTTAAAATAATTTAACAAAGACATGGAAAGTATAAAGAAATCCAAGAACAATCCTTGTAAATTTGGTTCATTGTTTACATGTCTATTTTTCTATGTTCAAATTTTTTCCCCTTCAAAAGGTACAATCGTGTGGAGAAAGGATGTGCCAAATTTGTATCGGATTAATGAATATATTACAGAAATGGATGAGAATTTTGTTAGCATAATGGACAACTACTTTGATGTCTTCAAGGAGAAAATGAATAACATATTCAAGATTCCTAGGAAATTGGTTGAAGATTACAAAGATGATGATTGTTTCATGGTAGACAATGACAAAGTCTACATTCAAGTAGTAAAACCAAGATTTGCATGGGTGAAACTCTTCCATATGAGGTAAAAATTGATGAAGAAAAAGACATAATTGAGGCCCTGATAAATGAACCTATTGATCCAAAGGCAACATACTTTAGAACATATGATGAGGCTAAGCCAAGGATAGAGCTTGAAATCAAGCTCTCTCAGGCGATCAACAAAGGTAAAAGGAGATTAGAAAAACTCAAATCTAGCACACCTCTTTTGTTGACCAAGGGTAAGGGAGAAGATGATGATGATAAAGTAGAGGATGAAGATGAGTTAGAAAAGGAAGTAGAGCTAGTGAAGAGGAAAGACAAGATGATCATCACCAAGCCATTCAAGCCATCCACTATATTGTTTTCTAGGAGATCTAGGAAGAAAGGTAGTGAAGTTGTGTTTAGAAATCCTCCTCTCACATTCCAAGAAAAATTAAAATAATTGGAAGAAGGTTCAAGCATAAAAAACATTAAATTATTGAAGCATGAGACTAGGAGAGAGGATGAGAAGAAGCAGATTGAAGAATTGGTCCTAACCAAGATGGGAAAATGGAAGTATTTCTAATCAGATAGCCTCTTACATTCCTAATGAACTTTTAGAGAGATTGAAGCCAAGATGGGACTCATCTATGTAGACAACAAGAGATATCTATGATCAAACCCTAAGGAAGTTGTTACCAAGCATTACCAATGCTGAAGTAAAAGAGTCTTTGAAGAAAAATGAAGAAAAGATGACTCTTAGATTTAATACTTGTTTAATTTTGTTCAAGGATATAAAGCATGTAGTCAAGAATGCTATAGGCATGTGGAAAATCATTTATCACTTGCATAAATAGAGTTACTCTCCAATAGAAGTAAAGGATGATTATAGTGATGATGAGGAAGAAGGGACAAACTTTGAGACAATACAGTTTGACAATGAAGAAGTTGAAGAAGGTAAAGAGGAACAAGACACCAAGGAAGTTAAAGAAGATGATGTGGAAACTGATCCTATAAAGATAGTAGTGGTAGTCATTGCCTCACTTCCTCATTCTCCAAGCGAATCAATAGCTACATCAAGTTCAGAGATAGCTTCAACAAGTTTGATTGTGACCACAACAAAGACTTTTGTATGACAATTGAACCTAAGGCTCAACCAAGTATAAGACTTTAGAATGGAAAAGAGATAGAGGATGATATTGATCTAGATGAGGAGATAGAGATTCCAAAGTGGGATTTTGATAATGCCACTACATATCAAATGCAAATAGCTAGTAAACTCCTGCAAAAAAAAGCAAAGCAGAAAAAATTAAGAGAGGAAAGAGATAGAGAACATAGAATCATTGAAAGTACTAAGAATATTTTGACTAAGTTAATAGGTGTTGAAGATGATGCTTCTCAACACATTTTATTTCAATTAGAAGGAGTGTAGAAGTTTAATGAGGACTCTAATGGTCAGGAAAAATTGATTGAGAAAGTAGAGAAGAAATTTGATAACAAAGTGCTTGAGCATATTGCTCAACAAATTGTTATTCAGCAAGTGGAGCTTTCCTCAATTTTAACTAATCTTCAAAACTCTTGCACAAATGTAACATCACTTTTTGGAAAATTATGTAATGTTACCAAGTTCACAAAGGAAATAAAGAGTGAACTATCAAAGATTGATGATCTAAAGGCTAGTGCGCAATAGTTGCAATGTGGCCCTAGTTCAAGCTCTACACATCATATGAAAATTAGATTCTTGTTAGATATGTAGGAAAGGTTGTTGAGAGAAGAGGAAAGGATCTAGTATTCACTAATAGAGATCTAAAATATGATCCTTCCCATCATGGACACAATGCAAAAGCACATTCTTTACTCAAAAACATTGTTCCATGACAACAATTTCTCAATTGTAGATCACATGATAGAACTCTTTGTAGAAGTCCAAGTTGCTCTACATACATGCAAAGTTTTGAAAGAAAATTGGATAAGACTTTAGCACTCATACTTAAGGTACATGCTAAGTTTCTTTCTTATATTGGTGTTTCTGTGTAAATAAGATTTGAATAATTCTTTGGCATTATTGTCAAAAAGGGGGAGAGATAGTGTGTATACATGAAAAAAAATATGAATATTGTATGGGGGAGAATCATGCAAAAGAAAGGAAAGTATATTGTACATACTTACAAAGACAATTTTTGAAAAATCTCAAAAATAGTACCAAGCCAATATCATACTATAATATATATAAATTTTGGTTAATAAGTGTTTTTGTCACTAATGCCAAAGGAGGAGATTTTTGACATTAATTCAAGTTTTTTATTAGTGACAACACTTATGAAAGTTTTGCATGGATACTAAGCTCATTAAACAATCTACAATATTTTTCATGTAATTTAGTAGCCACCAAGCTTTATAGTTCCTACCAAACATCCTAGTGGTTACCAAGCTTCATAGTTTCTATAGAGTTAGTAGTTCATGAGAAGTGAAGATAGTATTAACTGAGCTATACGATGATAATTTTTTACCAAGTTTAGATATGGTAAATGTGTAATTTTGTTTCTAACAAGTTGCGCAGTATCTACTGAGTTGCTAGTGTAGACTGAGTTCAAGACTAATCTAAGATGATTAGTATGGACCGAGCCTCTACTTTGACCAAATACATGATGATGCCAAGTAACAATAGTGGACATCGTGTATCAGAACTTCACCAAGTCACTCTTTAGAATCAGACTATCTTCATTTGAGCCAACTTTGTCATATTGTTGTTAACTTGTATATTGCCCGACTTTTGTAGTTTTGTAAATTGGATTGATGTGTGTGTGTGTGTGCGTGTGTGTGCGTGCACGCGCGCGCGTGCACATGCGCGTGCGTGTGTGTATATGTATGTAAAATTATGTATCATATCTAATATGTTTGAAGGAATGAATAGATGAATATATGCATAAAAATGTGAATTAGTAGCAAAGTATATTGTAAGGCCATATTAGAAAAGGAACAACAATGTCATATCTATAACATAAAGGTGATCAGTACCTCAAAGAATTTCTATTAGAAAATTAGTTGTAAGTTAGAGATCAGCTATTTCATTCTAACATGTGAACTAGTTCAAACCCTCTAACAAGATAGATTTAATAGTCTTTTTCAAATCTCTTTACAGAGTGCATACTTTGTTTTATGTTTGTAAATCCTCTAACAAGGTGGACCTAGCAATCCTAATTGCTCCTAATAGGATAGATCATCAAAAGTGCTCATTGTAAGCCTTAACAGGCCAACCTTATGCTACAATATTGAAGTTTTGTGGGTATCATCCCCACCCTAGTTTTACTTTCTATTTGGAAGGTTTTTGGGTCACCAAATCATTGTGTTTATGTGTTATGAATGTTTGTGTTTTTAGTTTCCCATGATTGTAGTTAGATCTAATTTAATGATTTTTATTATTGCAACTAAGATCTGAATTTGGTAAAGTTTTTGAGGTTATTGATTCACCCCTCCCCTCTTAGTAACCTAGCATACTCTTGAATATTTCTAACAATAAAAAATTCCTTGTGGATACAAATTTAGAGCAGGAGTACAATTGTCAGTTTATTTTCTTATTCCATTGTTTAGCTAGGAATGAATTATTTTGTTAATTGTGATATTGTATTAACCTTTTAACTCAAAGATCACTGACATAATTTATGTCAATTGTGCTAAAATAGTATGTATAAAATTTTTCAAATAAGAAGGTTCAATGTATTGCACTTGACTATTTAGTATATGGATATCAATAATACATAAATACTTGGAGCATAACAAAATATGTATTAAGGAGGATGTTGAATAACTTGTTTAAGAGAATTCTTGCAACCTCTAGTTGTGTAGGATATGATGAGTGGAATGCATTGATAATGGATATCTAAATGAGATAGTTATTATTATTCCACATTTCATTTGAGTAAAAGTCATCTTGTAGAGCTAAATAGCTCAAGAAAGGACTAAAACTTCATTCAAAAACAAATGTACGAATTGTTATCTTGTTCTTAATATGGCCTTCTTTGGGATGGCTGAATGAATTATAGTTATCCCTCTATAATTTACCATTTTTTTAAGGTCAAACAATATCTATCAGATTCTAGAATTCTCTTCATATCATTATCATTTCGTTGTGCAAAAATTTTAAATTATTTTTATCTGTTTGCATTCAAACCTCTTTTCTAGAAATTGTAAACTATATATTGAATTTGTAAGAATGAGAGTTTCAGCCAACAAGTATGCATTAAAGATTAAATTAAAGTGTATAACAACACTAGGAATCACAAAGTAGATATCGTTAAAATATTTCATTATGTCACTATCCTAGTAAGTGAATTAAGCTCACTTGGTTATGAGTTGGAATGATAAGGGAAAGTTATAAGGACTAAATGTTGTTTTTCACATTTTCCTGAGTCGGTCTCAACTATATTCTATGTAAAACCACCTTGTTTAGAAGGATTAGTCATTTTAACATGGTTATTGGCATGAGTGACTTAAGCTAAAAGAAAATTTGATATTGTGATCTATGAATTCGAATTGTAAAGAGAGTTTCCTTCAAATAATTTCACAATCTTTAAAGTTTCACTAAAGCTTTATGAATTCTTTGTGTATTATAGTATTTGTTTAGATTTAATTAATTGAACTTTATACCAAATCTTTGTAGAAGTATTCGATGGTAGACTATTCCTCAATCTAGCTAGAGTTGAGGTTTTGATTGTTATATATGATATTAAAATGAATGAAATCTCTTGTATTTTTATTGAGTTCTCTTAAGATTATATTTGACTAGAAATGGGTAAGCCTTTGAGTATAAATTTTTTACTACTAGACTAACAAATTTGAAGCAGACCATGTGTTGTTAAAAATGAACTCTGTGTTATATATACATAAGGTGATTGGTAAAGGGTTCTAATTTAAGGATTTGATTATATGATAATGTAATTATTATGCTTCTATTTAGGATTAGCATAGTAATTTTCTTTTAAGAGAAAAGCATTGAAATCCAAGAAATAATTTAATTATTCTTGGATAATATTACTTGTGAATTAAGATAATTCTTAACTTCTTTATCCTTTGTTTCTCATATTACAATAAAATACAATGTAAGAACATGTTAGAAGTAACACAAGCTTAAGTAGCATGCAATGAAATCTAAGAATTAAAGTTTATCTTATGAGTGTTATGTTTCAGATGTGTGTATAAAGAGGTGTTGTCTACTTTGTATAAGATAATTAGAAATAATGTACATAGAATTTAGCCTCGCAAATCCATTCTATTAACCAAGTGTTGATAATGTGGTCAATATTTAGGTCTAGTGAGACATGATTAAATTGCATGAAACTATGGGTCACTATGAGATAGTGATTGAACTACTTGATTATTATGAAATGAAGTTCTAATTTTTGGAAAGATTTTTCCTTTTCCTCTAATATGCTTCCTAATAGACATATGAGAAGAAGCTATTGAGTTGAAATACTTTTCCTATGTAATTGATTGAAATGTTTTATCTTTCATTTGTCTATAAAAGGTTTTGTTACTTAACTTTACAAAGGTGATTTTTTTTATACACATACAATGAACTATGAATGGATAGAACCTTTTGATGATATTGTAGAGAAGTTGTACATAATTCCATTACTCTCCTTTTAGTTTTTCTTGTTTTGACTGTCTTGTTGCCAAGATGAGTATCCTTCATGTCAGGAAGGATTTCAGGGAAGTTTTAGAACTTTGTGGTAGGCTAGTAAAGCACTCGTACAATATTCTTTCCTTGATTGCCTAGGTAGGTTCTAGAAATTCTATCAAAATAGTCAACACAATTAGTTCATCTTGGTATTTTGGTAACTAAATTATAGTTCTTTTTGACTTGAGCATGTGTGTGTGTACGCGTGCATGCGTGCGTGTGTGTATGTATGCATGTATGTATCATTTTTGTTAAATTTAATGATAATTAATCAACTAATGTTGATTGCTCAATATTAAAAGGACCTTGACTGTCATTAAATTTTTCACATTTTAGGGAGATTGCTGATGTGGCATTGGTTTTGTAGGGTTAATATTTACATATGGTAACAGAGCTCTTAGTTCCACTTGTGGGCCTTGAGTTCACTATACTAGACACATAACTATAAGTCAACTTTCTTAATCTATGTTTGTATGAGTTGATGACATGGGTTGCATTATGTGTCTCTAATTTATGTTTAATTTGACATGGAAAGATATGATGCTCTTTATGTATTTCATGATTCTGGTTTGACATTGCATTCTTTTAAAAATTGTAAAAATGGAAAGTTTAGGCATTGATTGGTAATTTGTGTACCTTATATGGTTATGATTATATTCTAATCTAATTTATGTGACTATATAAGTATACATATTGATGTATTATACTTGATGTATTTATTTATTTGCATGTGTGATGCAAAAAGGGTGTGAAAATCTATTATCTATTGAGATAGTCAAAAGATGGTTGAATTTTTTACTAGGCTATGAGTGTCTACCATATCAAAACTTGGCTTGCGATAGAAAATTTTTAAAAATGTATTTTATTGGGTAAATAGCATGTGATGCACATGTGGTGCAAATTTTTTTAATTTTTTTTAATTTTAGATTCATGTGATTCATTGAGTAACCTCGTATGATAACTAGGAACAACATGGATTCAGTTTGCAGAAGTATTGCATTTCAATTATGCATTTAGAAATATGTTATTATCAAGATAATTGCATATGATGCATGTGAATTTTGGTTGCATTCTTAGCGGTCCTTGGACACCAGGTGTTGTGAAAAATCTACTCCCTCTTTGTAACTAGTGTGAATCATTGTGCTTTATATGAGTTGTGTTTTCATTTGATTATGTTTATTTTTCATGAACTTTGATGTGATGAGGGGCTAGCTTGAAACTGTTTGTTGTGACTACCTAGCTACCAATTTCTTATGTGACTTATCTGTTGTGACTCTTGTTCACTTTTATTTTATTGGTTGTATACCTCCTTCTTAGAATTTCATTTGAGAATTGTGAATCTTGATTTCAATATTTCTTGATCTTGAGGTGGCTAGGGTGTGTAATTTTATGATGCTAGTCTTTTTTTTTGTATTGATGTCATCTATCATGTTCAAGTGGAGCAATGATAGGATGTATAAGGGAGTAGATTGTCAAGAACATGTTATTCTTACTTTTTCATTTTTATTTTATTTTGTTTATTTTGGAAATCATACATTTCGGTGTGGGTGTCAAATGTAGATAGACAAGGAGGGGTAAAAGGGATATTTTTCCTTTTCACTATACTTGCCAGTGGAACACTAGTACTAAAAAAATGCTTTGGCCAAAGCTATGTGCATATGTTTGTTTGATATTCTTACACATGTTTCATCTCCCTACAATATCCATGATTAGGAATACTTGGACATATGTGAGAAGTATTATGTTTCCTGGTTGTACCAAATACCTCCTTATTTTTGCATTGTTGGGCATTCCTGGGTTGGGAATTCTATGTGTTAGGTAGGATCTCAAAGAAAGTACTTGTTGTATTGTGTGGGCCATATTGGGAATTCTACGTGTTAGGTAGGATCCCAAGGAAGTGCATTTTGTATTATTTGGGCCTTGTAGTGCTTGGCATTCTATTTTTACATGTAGACTCCCAAGGAAGTGTAAGGCTTCATGGTTGGGTAAGAAAGAGCCTCAACTATATTATGTGAAAATTGAATGGTGTGAAGGCCATACATCACAAATTGTACTTATATGTTGGTTAAGCACACTATGGTGATCAGATGAGCTTGAGAGCCTAGGTCACTGAGTTGACAAAAAATGGAATTGATCCTTGTAGGTGATTGGTAAGTATTCATAGATGATTTACTTAATGGTGCAGATCATATAGTAGATGGTATTGTGCTTGTATGATGTGCCTATTATTCCATGTCTAATGTGTAGGTTGACATTTTCTATGATGTCCATTGACATATGTTGCTCTAGATTATACTTCATGTATTTATTAAATAATCCATTCTGATGGATGAATGATATGTATGTAAACATCCTTGGATAATTTCATGTATTACCTTCATAAATGGATAATTGTTTGCTAACTTGTGAACATGGTGAATGAAATAGTTGTTGATTTTTTAACTAGATTTTTCTTGCTTATTTATGTATTCTTGCAATCGATGATGGGCCAATTTCTTAGTAGAACATGGTTCTTATATATTCTATAAGAAAGATGTACATGTAGGTCAATTTCTTTTGATATTCTCATTTATGGCATATTCATCTAATGATATGTTGTGTTCGACAATTTGGTCAATAATTGGTTTATGAAATGTAATCATTATTGCACATATAATTTTGACATGTAATTTGGAAACTATAATGAAGTTGCATAATTAGTTGGAAGATATTTATGTATAGTTAACTTTTTACTAGCCTGACTTGACTTTTTGGCCTATGTGGCAAGTGTATGGAAATGCGGTCTTCCTCTAAGAATGCAAAAGGGTATGTATAGATCCTTCTTTTCTTTATTTATGTAAATACATTGCAAAAGTGTTATGCATATGTGATGATACATCATGTATGTGACTTCTACTTTATAGAAAGTTGTTGACTAATTTTATTTAGTCAACTTGGTCAATAAACAACAATCAACAATTTGGTCATCTTGACTTGTCTATTTTGGACTTCTAGGTGATATGTTGTTTAATATAGACTTCACAATTGTGTATCCGACTTAGACCTTTGGTCAATATTTTTGATTAGGATTTGGTTTTATTATATATTGATGAAGAACTTTGGGTTAATGTTTCTTGATACATAACACTATGTGGCCTTTATAACATTCATTTACTTATAATATGTGTTTGATATATGTCATTAATTTTGAGGTAAATGATGTATTATGATGTAAATAAGTTTGGAAGCCAACTTTTGCAAGCATTTAGATACATAATGATGATTACAAGTTAATGATTGCATTGATGATATTATGTATGCATGTCATTATATTTCACAATGAATCAAATGATGATGAATTAGATGTAATGGAATTGTATTACTTGATTACATGTCATGGTCACCGACCTATTGATGTGGACAATTACTCACTTATCAAGAACCAAATGTTAGATGGTACATATGGTATGTATGGTTGATTATTTATGTTACTTATGATCAAGATGTGATTAAAAGATGGGTTAAAAATTTGTAAAATTATATGAAAAATGTTGAATCCTAATATTTGAATTGATCTCCTTGAGATACTAACATTGTGAATAAGTTAAAATCACTATGAGTGTATATGTATAAGCATGAAATGTGTTTCATATGAAGTACCTACTAGCAAGGTCCAATCTATAGGTATGATAAGTAAGCACATGTATGTGTTTGATATCATGTGCTTTTTAGGTAATATGTTACTTAATTTTGAGAATCATTGAAATAAGGAAGTATTTGATTTTTTATTTCATTGGAAAATTGATTTAATTTATGATTTATGATGGACTAATATTTTGAGTTGTTCCTATGAATGAATAGAAAAAATGACACAACATAAGAAAGGGGGAATATTGTTTGAGAGAGCTAGTCTAACCTTGTAAAAACTATAGGATTGAAATGGAATTCACACACTTACAAAGAAAATATTTTCAAAATGATTAATTTTTATATGTATTTATCTTTCCTTAAATCATGTTTAAATCAATTTCTGCAGTATTTTTTTGAAGAAGTTGTGTTATAATCTTATTAGAAAGAAAGCTTTATGATCTTGTTATTGTGAAAATTTTGAGTGTGAGTACAATTTTTTTTTTTATCATAGCATCAAGGACTATGCAATTTCTAAGGGAGGATGAATGTCACAACCCCATGATTGTGTGTTCTAAATCAATTTAAATTTTCATAGCCATGTAGAATATTGAAGTGGTTTTCACATTTTTATATTTAAATTAAATAAATAAGTCATGAAATAATGTTTTTCTAGACCTAGCATATGAGGTTGTTGTTGTGGTAAGGGAGAAAATTAAGGGAAAATAGTTACCATTTTTTCAATTAAAATTGTTTCCTTGAGATTGTTCGAATGACATTTTGGCTTTTGGTATATTTACTTTATTGTGTTTTAGATATGTAAAGAAATTGGAGGAAAAGAACGAAAGAGTTTTTAGAGAACTATATATCTTTGATTTTTTCATTTACAACTCCTCGCAATGCCTTTTGAGTCATAGTAGTTTCCAAGCTTTTTAGATTTGTAGCCTCCTCATACTCTTTCTAGGATAAATAACTTCCTACCTATTATGACCAAATCCTTGCTAACTTATTTTTTCACATCACTTTCTCTTCTAAGAAATAACTCTATTTTCTTATATGTCAATCAATCTTTTTGAATGGAGGAACTTAGAGATTTTTGCTACAAAGGCTGACAAGCCAAGTGGGTTATATGTTATGTTCTAGATAATCATTAATCATTTGGGGTGATGACCAATGCTATTGGAATTGGAGACTAACACTATTGGAGTTGGAGCCTTGGAAAAGTAATGAAAAATTCCTTGTGGATACAAATTTGAAACAAGACTACAATTGTCAGGTTCTTTTCTTGTTCCATTATTTCACTAGGACTAAATTTTTTTGTGAACTATGGTACTGTATTAACCTTTTAACTCAAATATCTTTGATAATTTCTATCAGTTACGCTAAAATAATACATTTGAAAATTCTTGAAATTAAAAGGTATAATGTATTGCACTTGACTATTTGGTATATGGATGTTGATGGTACATAAAAATACCTAGAGCATTAAAAAAAAATGAATTAAGGAGGATGTTGAATACCTTGTTTAAGAGAATTCTTGCAACCTCTAGTTCTATAGGATATGATGATTGGTATGCATTGGTAATGGATATCTAAATTTGACAATTGTTGCTATTCCACATTTTATTTTAGTAAGGAGAACTGAACACCTCAAGAGAAGAGTAAAACTTCATTCAAAAACAAATGTAAAAATTGTTATCTTGTTCCTAATATGACCTTCTCTAGGTTAGTTGTGTAAGGAAACTTGCAACAAATAATAGAACTATTTTTACATAACCTAGATAATAGATCTGAAATAAACATGCAACTAAAATCTACATGCAAGAGAATAGACAACATACCCACAAAATGTGACACAAAATATACCCTAGGAAACCTTCATTGAGGGAAACACCTAGTCTCCAAAAGCATCCATCACCATGTTTTATTCAAAAAAATACACCGTTGCAATACAACCATGGAAGTCGTAAATGTCATAGCCACAACTAAGCAATCTATGTGAACAAGCATGAATCCACATATCTCATGCCATACTTCCAACCTTCACAAATGCTCCCTTGGCTAACCTATCAAGCCTTGTCCCACTCAACTCTTTTCTTTTCATCTTTTTGTCCTATCACATCAACAACTACCCTTGTGACTACTTTAATAGTAGCAAGTTCCAAAAATCCATAAAGTAGTATTACATAAACCATGTGCCACCTAACCCATTGACTCCACATTTAAATTAAAAATTTAATTCTTTTCCCCAATATTAAATAATTACATGAAATATTATTTCTATGTTACAATACAACTCATCAAGTATATCCCATGTGAATCTTTACATGTTGCGTGCCCATCTAGGTGCAACACTAGATAATAAAATAAAATGATACAATGTTAACAATATTATATAATGTGTGCAACACCAATTATTTTAGCAATCTCCCAATTTTTCTATACATTGCATAGGGTGATCAGTAGCCACATAAATGAATAAGGGAACAATACCTCCTAGCACATCCCCCATCATTGATGAAAGTACACAAAATGTTCCATCTTGGTACCCACAAAAAAATCAAAGTATCCAACATCTCAAACATGAATGATCTCACCTCATATTATGCCATTATCACTGAACATACATAGAATCCATCCAAATAGAAAGCCACCTAACCTATTGCATTGGAAGATCATAAAATCCTATACCAACTAAAATTCCAAGCACAAAATACCTAATCTAAAGGTAATCACATGTATCTGTGGTTTTCAAAATATCCATAGTTGAAATAACACCCACAACAAGTGCCAAAACTTTCATCTATCCATACATCCAAAGGTATACCAAGTGAATCTCACACAATCAACATATCCAATATGTAACCTAAAATCAGAAGCCTCAAGAGAAATACCTACCACACATATACCAAGAAGCTCCCACTGCAAAAGATAATGTCAAATCTATAACCAATCTACTCACAAAATCTTAAAGAAGTGAATCCATGTAGTATCAAAGACATCCACAATACATAAACAATATCCTACAAGGACAACTCTCATAACAAGTCTCCAACACTCTCCCAAGCTCTCCATAACCAAAAGAGGAAAGAGATAAAGGGATAACCATGTCATCTCTCACATGGCATACATGATCACAAACTAGTGATCACAATCTCTAACCAATCTCAAATCCAATGTAAGTAAAATTGAACATCTAGGAAGATAACCAAGACTAAAGAGAAACCATGCAAATCATAAACCTATATCATGTCCTTCTACACACATCTCTAGATGTAAACTATGCAAGTATGGTCTCCTCCATAAAATTCCAACCAAGAAGTCACAACAACACCCAAAACATACAATATAACTAATCATGGATGTAAGCCTCTCACAAGGAGATCAAACTCATAAACTATTCTTAAACCAAGGAATAATCATTCTTAAATCTAAGGAATATGCTCAATATAAAACCATCTCTCAAAATCAAGCAGCATAACAAAAAACATATACACGTGGAGATAACCAATGCTAAACCATCTCTCAAATGAACCCTCTAGAACTAACTCAAGTATTGTAACTCATGATCAATATAAGTATAAACATAATGCACTTAAGAGAAACAATGGGCTAGACCTCTCAAGTAGAAAACCATCAAGTAGACCAAGAGTGGGGAATGAGAATGCTCATCAAAATATCCAAGTCTCCAACCAAGAATCATCCAAGAACAATCTCCTTTCAAGTCCATATCAGGTGAATGCCCCTTAGACTTCTTGTTGAAACCAAATAACTATCCCAACAAATAATTCTCTAATCCAAGAGAAATTAACATCAACGCCATCACTAAGTATCCATGAGCACCTGTAACCAATCAATCCATGCCAACTCCAAATGCAACATAGCAATATAATGAAGTATCTAGCTTATTATCAATGTACTCAATGCCAAGAAATTAAACTAAAATCAATGTCAAAGTTCCAACTATGGCCTGAAGAATATAAACATTACATCATGATCTAAACCATCTCAACCAAAGAGATAACATGCTCCATATGAGCACATTATAACATATCAAAACTCTAAATGTATATCAAGAGTATATCATGACATAAAAAAAATGAAACCATCCTAACACCAATGATAACATGTCAAATGAAAGTATAAACCACACCTTTATAAAGAACCCCATTAGTCCTCAAGATGCAACCATATCCACACACCCTAAAGAAAACCATCTCCACATACCATGAAGAACCATCTCCACACACCATGATGATAACCAAGAATCCCATGAGTCCTCAAGATCTAACCATCTTCACATACCATAAAGATAACCAAGTGCACCATGCAAATGTTAAAGATGCTTCTACAACAAAAGGATCTAAGAAAAACCTCCAACATTTGTAAACACTTAATTAATATATCAATATAGAAAAATATCACTCAAGCATGGTACCAAGACATCATAAAACTAATCTCCTACATGTAGATCCCATACATCTACACTCACACAAACAAAGTGTCAGTCAAGTGAAACCAAGATCTCCAAACCAAGAAGATGCAAACCAAACCAAGAACTAATCCTGCATTATCACCTCATCATCGTCCAAGATCCCACTAAACTATGTATCTAATCTATTGATGCCATCATGATGAAAAAAAATCATCTAACCGTGAGAATTAACCAAGGCCTGAAACTATTAAAGGACTCAAAGTGCACATCATGAGCTCCTCAAAAGAAACCAAATAACCATGATCCCCAACCAAGAAGATATACCACCATAACCAAATGAAGAATCCAAACCAATGAACATCAATGATGTGCTTGTATATCCAATCATGTCATACCAAAATCCATGACACCATGATCACATCCATGAACTGAGAATCTAAGTCTTAATGTGTCCAACCTAGTAGTATAAAATAGTCAACAACAATCCTCCATGATGAATATACCTGGTAATAACATCTCATCCCTCCTATATGAAGAAAAATTAGAAAATCATGTGAATTAGGGTATAGACAACCCAAATCCAAGTCACAAAATTGAATATGTATCAATAGTGAAAGATCAATGGGCAAATAAAATCCATAACCAAGCTATAAATATAGCCTATAAGTATGGACCACTTGCAACATTGCACAACTTATAGACCCAACAATTCATCATACACATGCAAACCAAACACTGATAACCATATCATCATGAGACCAATATGAATTATGAACAGATTATATGATGACATTAAATCTTAAATATCCAAACATACAATATCATAAATTCACAATGCTATCATAGTCAATGTATACCATAAACTATTCAGATTAATATATCACCAAATAAACTATGGCAAATGTAGACTAAATGTGAACCAATGTGTAGAGCTATTCCAAGAGCTTTCTATTGGCTATTCAAAGTCCAAAATTTGACTTTGTATGCCCAAGTTATTCCCTAATTTTAGTTCAAAATAAATAACACCTAAATTTTGGACTCTTAAAACATGACTAGATGTCAAAATTACATAACAAAACCTACACCAAATTGTAGTGCTTTGAACTATCTTTCCAATTCTTGTAAGAAGTTTGAAGTCCAATATCCTAAGAGAAAGTTGTGGCCATTTTACTAAGACAATCTTTTTACCATTTTCACTATAATAGTTTTATTTTTTGTGATGAAAATTTTAATGGGATTAAATCTAAGAGTCATCATAGGTTGAAACTAAAAAAACTCTTTCATTTCCTCTAAACATTTCCAAACTAGGGCATATTATATATTAAAATTTATAGAAATGTTGATCCAGATCCAATGGTGAGGTTTTTTTTACCCAAGAGTTCATTTCTAAATCTCCCCACTAAAACCTTCATTTAAATGAAACATCTAAAAAACTAATTTGTCCAAAAAAAATCCATGCCCAAAATCTACAAATATCCCATCATAACAACAAACCCAAAACCCTTAGATCTGCAATAAATAACTCATGTATCTTGTCATTTCTTTTATCCTCTCATGTATTCTAAAGGATTCAATCTAGGATTACAACAACAGAATCTAGCTTTGATAGAACTTGTAGGGAAACTTGCAACAAATAATATAACCATTTCCACATAACCCATAATAGATCTAAAATAAATATGCAATTAAAATCCACATGCAAGAGAGTAGACAACATACCCACAAAAATGTGACACAAGATATACTATGGGAAACCCTCATTGAGGGAAATACCCAGCCTCCAAAAGCATCCATCACCATGTATTATTCAACAAAAAATACCATTGCAATAAAACCATAGAAGCCTTCAATGCCATAGCCACAACCAAGAAATCTATGTGAACAAGCATGAATCCACACATCCCATGCCGTGCTCCAACCTTCACAAATGCTCCCTTCGCTAACCTATCAAGCCTTGTCACACTCGACTCTTGTGACTACTTATATAGTAGCAAGTCCCACAAAACTATTAAGTGGAATTACATAAACCGTGTGCTAAAACTATGTACTATGTAACCCATTGATGCCACATTTAATATTGGAAATTTAATTCTTTTCCCCAATATTAAATAATTACATGAAATACTATCACAGTGTTATAATACAAATCAAGTATATCCAATGAGAATTTTTACATGTTGCACCTTCATCTAGATGCAACATTACATAATAGAATAAAATAATACAATATAAACAATATTATGCAACATGTGCAACAACCATTATCGTAGTAGGTTGAATGAATTATTGTTATCCCTCTATCATTTATCATTTTGTTAAGGTCAGAGAATCCCTATAAAATTCTAGTTTTCTATTCAAATCAACATTGCTCCCTTGTGCAAAAACTATGAACTATATTTAGCTATTTGGATTAAAACCTCTTTTCTAGACATTGTAGATTGTATATATTGAATTTGTAAGAATGACAGTTTCAACCAAAAAGTATGCATGAAAGATTAAATTGAAATGTATAACTATCCTAAGAATCACAAAGTAGATCTGGGTAAACTATTTCATTATGCCACTATCCCAGTAAGTGAACTAAGCTCACTCAGTTATGAGTTGGAATGATGAGGGAAAGTTATAAGGGTTAACTATTATTTTCACATTTTCTCGAGTTAGTATCAACTATCTATTATGTAAAGCCACTTTGGTTAAGAAGGATTAATCATTTTAACATGGTTATTAAAAAGAAGATTTTATCTCCAAACTAACTTGAGCCATGATAAAATTTGATATTGTGGTCTATGAATTTGAATTATGAAGAGAGTTTCCTTCAAATAATCTCACCATATTTAAAGTTTAACCAAAACTTTATGAATTCTTTATGTATTACAATATTTGTTTAGATTTAATGAATTGAACTTTATACCAAATCTTTGTAGCAATGATTGATGATAGACTATTCTTCAATCTAGTTAGAGTCAAGGATATGATAGTTATGTACAACCTTAACCTAAATGAAACCTCTTTTGTATTTTGATTGAGTTCTCTTAAGATTATGGTTGAATAAGATATGGATAAGCCTTTGAGTGTAAAATTTCAACTGCTTGAGTAGCAAATTTGAAGCAAACTTTGTGTTGTTAAAAGCGAACTCTATGTTTATATATACATGAGGTGATTGGTAAAAGGTTCTAAATTAAGGATGTTACTATATGAAAATGTAATTATAATACTTCTATGTAGGATTAGCATACTAGTTCTCTTTTAAGAGAAAAACATTCAAATTCAAGAAACAATTTAAAGATTCTTGGATAATATTACTTGTGAATTAAATAACTCTTAACTTCTTCGTTATTTATTTCTCATATTAGAATAAAATATAAGTAATACCATGTTCTAAGTAACACAAGATTAAGTGGAATAGAATGACATCTAAGAATTAAAGTTTATCTTATGAGTGTTATATTTCAAATGTTTCTATGAACAAGTGTTGTCTACTTTTAATAAGATAACTAGAAATAATGTACATAGAATTTATCCTTGCAAATCCATTATTTTAATTGAGTATTAACAATGTGGCTAATATTTAGGTCTATTGAGACATGATTAAATTTCATTGAGCTATAGGTCATTGTGAGATAGTGACTAAACTACCTAATTATTGTGAAATGAAGTTCTAATTTTTGGAAAGAGTTTCCCTTGTGCTCTGATATGCTTCCAAATACACATATGAGAAGAAACTATTGAGTTAAAATAATTTTTCTATGTAATTGTTTGACATTTTTTATCATGCATTTGGCTATAAAAGGTTGTGATACTTGACTTTGCAAAGGGTTTTTTAATACACATACAATAAACTATGAATGGATGGAACCTTTTGATGATATTGTAGACAAGGTGAACACAAATCCATTACTCTTCTTATAGTTTTTCTTGTTAAAACTATATCATTTTCGGGATGGGTATCCTTAATGCTACGAAGGATTTTGAGGAAGCTTACCAACTTCATGGTAGGGTGGTAAAGCACTCCTACAATATTATCATCTTGTGTTATTAGATAGGTTCCAATGCTTTTGTCAAAAAAGCTAACAAATTTGGTTCATCTTGGTATTCTAGTAAATTAATTATAGTTTATTTTGACTTGAGCATATATATGGGTATGTGCAAGATCACGGTGTGTCAAAAAGTGGCGATGTGCAAAAAGTGGAGTTTGAAAACATCTAAAAGAATTTCAAAATCCACTCTAACTTTCTTCCACCCATCCTACTACTAAGGCTAAAAAGTTTGGGCCAAGACTTCTTGGGTATCTGATCAGTTATCTAGTATTTGATATGAAATTGGATACCCAAAACCTACAACATAGATTTCAAAAAAGAAAACTTGAGAGCAATTTTTGCATTGCATTTTTTGGTTTGTTTGGTTATGCTCCATTTTGCATATCAGATTTTAGAACGAGCATCAAGGAAAAATATTTTTTTTTGTCTTTGTTTATGATTTCAATGAATATTAATATAAATTAGTTATTTTAAATAGAATTTGTTAAAAATTAGGTCTTTTTAATAAAAATTGTTAAAATTTATGGTTTTTTAATAGAAATTAAATATTTTACAAATTAATAGGTATGGTTGAGCCAAATGATGATACTAAGCTATGAAATAATGTTCCTCATAACCCTCCACCAAAGGATTTAATATCCCTCAAAATTGTCCACCAAATGATCCCCTACCCCCTTAGAACTGTCCTCAAATTGAAGATTTGATATTTGAGAATCTCACTGAACTAGGGGTTTTGCAAACCAGATATAACAATACACCTACATTGGCTCCAATGTTATCCATGTTAAACACCATAGTGGGTAATATTGAAACACTTACCAATGAACAAAATGCTGCTCTTCACTGGCATGAGCAAATGCATGCCATGTTTGATGATGGATTGGACTATGATAAGGTTGCAACCCTAAATATAACTAAGGATGATATAGTTAGCCTTTTTGCAGACCCAAACATTAGTAAACTAGTAGAATGCAAAAAGACTAAATCATCAATTAAATGGTGCAAAAATTAGGCTGTGCACGCAAACTTTTGGAATCTTTGCTTGATGTTTTTTGACAACCCTCCACATAGAAATTTAGAGGTTCCATTCTATTTCATTAAAAAATTGTATACTTTATTTGTGTTGCACCTCAAGGTGAACTATTGGGGCATGAGCCCCAACATGGGTGTAGGGGAAGCTCCTAAAAATAGACCCTTTTCCTAGTGGAAGAAAGTTGGCACTTTTGTCCCCTTACTAATGTCTCCCCCTCCTCTAATGTAGCATCTTGATATCATTACAGAGGCTAGCTCTTAGACTACTAGATCCATCCATAGATTGAGTAGTCTATTGATATCCTAGGCTAGGTCAATGTTGCCTCCCCGTGGTGATGATGTTGGCACAATTTCATCATCGATGAATTCATCACATGTTTGTGTGCCCCATACTTGCATAACATACAAGAATATTTTTCTAGGTCCTATAGGTGATCTTTCTGAGTATCAATTTGTATTTTAGGAGGATGATACACCAGATGTGTGTATAGAGGCTACATACCCTGACATGAGAGAGGAGGGATATGCAAAGGCATGGAATCCTTCTATGTTAGTATGTGTATACATTCTTTTGTTATGGTATACGCAATTTATAAAAGAATCTTTATAATAGAACAATTTTAACCCATAAAAACTTATACATGTATGTGATCTTCATTCATGTTTAGTTGATGACTAAGGAGGAGCTCAAATAGGTTGATAATCTCACACTCTTAGCTATTTCATTTGGTGTTCAGACATCTATAGTACATTATGTTGTGTTCTCATTCTTTTTCTATTTGATATTGTAGTATATATGGTTTCTAATCTTTCTTTTCTCTTATATGTATCACATGTCAATGGGTGGTAGAGTGCATGGGGTGAGGCATAACCCATTAACAAGGGAAAGGTAATTAGGTGATTTTAAAGTGATTATATATTGATGCATTCTTTTAAAAAAAATTTGGTAATGAAATTTAATTACATTTTTTATTGTACAAGATGTGGCTTTTGGTGATGAGTCTAGGCAGATTTGGCATCCTAAACCTTATGGCATTTCCATTCATAGTGAGAGACCCATTGTATGTATAAGTATCATTTATTTGTTATTTTTCTTATTTTTATAAAAAAATTCAAAACTGATTTCCATGATATTAACAACTAGTCTTTTGTATCTCATAGGAAATACTTAGTGCAACGTAGGTTGGATGTCAGAGTTTTGTATCTCTATTCACATAGCCATTAGAACTAAAGGATAAGTCGATAGAGGTAAGTTGTAGTTTGAATTCTTTATTATATGTTATAAATTTAGTATGCTATGAATTATAATGTTATATTTTAAGTTGTAGATTCATCTGACAAACTTACTTGAACATATATAGGCCACAATCAACGAGGTCCAAGCATTGCTAAGGACATATGAGAGGAATCCTGACTAGTGCAGGAGGTCAACGAGAGAGGTATTTATGATGAAAGTTTAATAATATAAATATTCATTAGAAAAAGATCATTATGTATTTGAATAATTCAATGTTAGATACATAAAATCATATAAATTTAGTAGTCTAACTTTGGGTTTTTCCCTTTTTTTTTATGTAGGAGGCATCCAATCCACCTAGTGCAATGACAAGGCTTCATTTTGATCACCACTAGTAGCATAAGATAGTATAGTTGTCATAGGATGCATCATGAGACATTTTGAGATGGAATATGCCACATTTTATATAGAAACATTCATATTATACACATTATGATGGCATGATCAACCACATTTTGTATATGGATCTATGTATTTTGATATTTATTTGCATAATTTGTCTATGGGTACATGAACTTTAATATATATTTGTGTAATTTGTTTATGGATACATGTATTTTGATATAAATTTTTGTCATTTATGTGCATAATGATATACATATTAATTTAGTATAGTATTGTTCAGTTTTTTGTTAATCATGTTTATTGTTCATGTTTATGGAATATTATTTATTTTGATTGTGTTTGTTATATTCAATTTAAATGCAATAATTTGTGAAGAACATTTTAACAACTTTTATTATTAAATTTTGATGCAATATTTAATTTGAAATGATCTTTGTGATCCCTTAAGATGTCACTATGGTTCACCTACCTGAACACAGTTAGAGAACCTTGGAGACTCTTTAGTATGGGATGGCTATGAATGATGGAGGCTCTTTGTGGCCAGAAAAATGGTGTCACTAGGGTTTACCTAGCTATCTAGAGCTAATGGAATTAAGTATTCCATACCAAGATTAGTGGTTTCAAAGTTACACAGTGATGCACCTATAAATTGAGGTACATTGTGAGTTTTGGCATCGAGAAAGATCATTGTACTAAATCCAAATGGAATGTAATATCTTATAAATGAGATAGGTTATTGTAAACCTTTGCATGACCATCTTGTACCATTTGACATTTCACTCTTAGCCCCCACAAGCTTTGAGTTATGACCCTTGAAAGATTGACCTCAAAATGCACTTAGAGCACCTTGGAGACTCTTTAGTACAGGGTGGCCAAAAATGTTAGAGACTCTTTGTAGCTAAGAAAAGGATCTTACTAGGGTTCACTTGTCCATTTAAAGCTAATGGAATTGAAGATTTGATTGCAAGATTAGTAGTTTCAAAGTTATGCAGTGATGCACCTATGAATTGAGGCACACTACGAGTTTTGGCATCGAGCAATATCATTGTGTTGAATCCAAATAGAATGTGATCTCTTGAAAATGAGATAGATTATTTTAGGCCTTGGCATAACCTTCTTTTAGCATTCAACATTTCACTAATAGCCCCCATGAGCTCTGAGTTATGACCCTTGGAAGATCAAACTTGAAATGCACTTACAACACCTTGGAGACTCTTGGATACGGGGTTGTCATAAATTTTGGAGGCTCTCCATGATTGGAAAAAGGGTGTTATAATAGTTCACCCTCCCATTTGGACCTAATTTCACTAATGATTTGATGTCAAGATCAGCGGTTTTAATGTTACATAGTAATGCACCTATGAACTAAGGCACATTGTGAGTTTTGGCATCGAGCAAGATCATTGTGTTGATTCAAAATAGAATGTGATCTCTTAGAAATGAGATAGGTTGTTGTAGGCATTTTCATGAAATTCCTATAATATTCAACATTTCACTAATAGCCCCCACAAGCTCTAAGTTATGATCCTTAGAAGATCAACCTTGAAATGCACTTAGAACACCTTGGAGACTCTTCAGTATGGGGTGGCCACAAATGTTGGAGGCTATCCACAATAAAAATAATGGTGTTACTATGGTGTTCCCTCCTATCTTGATCTAATGGAACTAATGATTCAATATCAAGATCAGTAATTTCAATGTTACAAAATGATGCACCTATGAAATGTGGCACACTACGAGTTTTGGCATCGAGCAAGATCGTTGTGCTGAATCAAAGTAGAATGTGTCTCTTTGAAATTAGATAGGTTATTTTAGGCCTTGGAATAATATTCTTGGTTGCATTAAACATTTCATTGATAGCCCACATGAACTCTGAGTTATGACCCTCGAAATATTGACCTTGAAATGCACTTAGAGAAACTTGTAGACTCTTCGGTATGTAGTGACTACAAATGTTGGAGGCTCTTCATGGTCACAAAAAGGGTGTTACTAGGATTCATCTACCCATGTGGAGATAATGGTACTAATAATTTGATTCCAAGATCAGTGGTTTCAAACTTATGCAATGATGAATCTACGAACTGAGGCACACTACAAGTCCTGGCATTGAGCAAGATCATTGTGCTGAATCCAAATGGATTTTGATCTCTCTAAGATGAGATGGATTATTGTAGGCCTTGGCATGACCTTCATGTATCATTTGATGTTTCACTAGTAGCCCACATGAGCTCTGAGTTACGACCTTGAGAAGATAGACCTCAAAACACACTTAAAGCACCTTGGAGTTTATTTGGTATGGGGTGGCCATGAATGGTGGAGGTTCTCTACAGCTAGAACAAGGGTGTCACTAGGATTTTTTATTAAGTAAAACCATTATTTTTTACCTCCCTCAAGTTTTTGTCTTTGGGAATAGTGCAAGTTTGGTGTTAGTATGGGGTAAGTGCACCAAGTTGTGGTGCCAAAAGAAGGGTATAAGTAGAGACCATTTTTTTCTAAAATCAGCAATTTTTGAACTTCAACAAGAATTTGAAGATTGTTACACTCAAAATTTTAAGATATGAAAAAAACAAAAGTAGCAATCCTTTGCATCTAGTTTCTAAACTACTAATTATTTTTTCAAATTGTTTTAGTTTTAGGTCCTCAAAAAATGGGAACCCATAGAAAGTGGTACTATTTATTAAGAAAAACATAACACAATACAAAGTGTGGCCCCCCTAAAATTTTAACTTTTTTTTTGAAATTCTTGAATCACTCTAGTAAAAAGTTACCTAACACTATGTAGTTTTTCCCAAAATTTTCAAGTTTGAATTGTTTAATTAGACACATCCTAAAAATATAAAATACCTATGTGCTCCTCCTAAAAATGATTGAAAACTAACCTAAAATCAAAACTTCTTTATTTCAAAGTGTGTAGAATGGAGTCTAGTTTCTAAAAAACTAAGTTGTTGCAAAATTCGATGAATGAGCTAAAATCTATAGCCCAATTAGTACATGTTGGTTTTTGACAAAAAATGGACATACATTCAAAAGAAATTATAGTTGAAGGGCTTGAAATAGTTGAAATAAAAAATAAATTATATGATTAAATAGCTAACATAGAGACCTACAATGTCATGTAACCTGATTTTATCGATACTCAATGGCAAAGAAACTTGAAGGAGAGCACACAGGAAAAATCAATCATTTATTGTATGTTTATAGAAAAATATTTCTCGGACCAATTTAGAGACTCCAAACCTTTAGGTTGGATCTCCAAGGAAAAACCAAGCCTTAAAAAAGCTTTATATAACACATGTGCACTATAGCACACACACACTATTTAAAGGGTTTTAAATTTTAGTCTTAATAGCAGGTGCATGCTTTAGTGTGCATACACTATTAAGACTTAAATTTGGAAGGAGAGGTAGAGTGAGAGTGAGAGAGAGAGAGAGAGGAGAGAGGGGATGGGAGTCTATGTGTGTGTGAGAGAGAGATAGAGTAGGGTATGAGAGGTGGGAGAGAGAGTAGAGAATGGGAGAGAGAGGAAGTACGAGAGAAAGAGTACGAGGTGGTAGAGAGTATGAGGGAGGGAGGGAGGGAGGGAGGGAGGGAGGGAGAGAGAGAGAGAGAGAGAGAGAGAGAGAGAGGGGGGGGGGGGGGTGGGAGAGGGGGAGAGAGAGGAGGGGATGGGAGTGTGTATGAGAGAGAGAGGGGGGATGGGAGTGAATGTGTGTGAAAGATAGAGTAGGGGATGGAAGAGAGAAAGTGGTGGGAGAGAGAGAGTAGGGGTGGTAGAGAGAGAGAGAGAGAGTAGGTGGTGGGAGAGGGAGAGAGAGAGGGGCGATGGAGTGTGTGGATGGGAGAGGAGAGAGAGGGGGGATGGGAGTGTCTATCTATGAGAAAGAGTAGGGGATAGGAGAGGGAGAGAGAGAGAGAGAGAGAGAGGGAGGGAGAGAGAGAGAGAGAGAGAGAGAGAGAGAGAGAGAGAGAGAGAGAGTAGGCAGTGGGAAAGGGGGTGGAAGAGGGAGAGAGATAGAGAGGGGGGATGGGAATGTGTTTGAGAGATGTAGAGAGTAGGGGATGGGAGAGAAGAGAAGGGGGGATGGGAGTGTATGTCAATCAAAGAGAGAGAGTATGGGATGGGAGAGGGGAGCGAGGGTTTCCCAAGAGAGAGAGAGTGGGGGATGGGAGAGAGAGTGTGTAAGAGAGAGTAGGTAGTGGGAGGAGTGGAAGAGAGAGGGGGGATGGGAGTGTGTGTAAGAGAGAGAATAGAGGATGGGAGAGAGTGTGAGGCTATGAGAGAGAGAGTAGGGGGTGATAGAGAGTGAGAGTACAAGATGGGAGAGAGAAAGTGGGAGAGAGAGTAGGTAGTGGGAGAGGGAGTAGAAAAGGGATAATGAGAGAGAGAGAGGATGAGAGTGTGTGAGTGAGAGAGAGTAGAGGATGGGAGAGAGAGAGAGAGTAAGTGGTGGGAGAGGGAGTAGGAGAGGGAGGGAGAGAGAGACAAGGGGATGAGAGTGTGTGTAAGAAAGAGAATAGGGGATGGGAGAGAGTGTGAGACTATGAGAGGGATTAGGGGGTGGCAGAGAGAATATGGGATGAGAGAGAGAGTGAGAAAGAGTAGGTGGTGGGAGAGGGAGTGGGAGAGGGAGAGTGAGAGAGAGAGAGTGAGAGAGAGAGAGAGAGAGAAGGATGAGAGCATGTGATTGAGAAAGAGTGAGAGGGAGAGAGGAGGATAATAAGAGTTTGTTAGTGAGAATAGAGGATGGGAGAGGGGAAAGAGGGGGTGGGAGTGTGTGTATGTGAAAGAGAGAGAGAGAGTACGAGATAGGAGAGAGAGAGTAGGTAGTGGGAGATAGAGTGGGAGAAGGAGAGAGAGAGGGGGATGGGAGTGTGTGTACTAGAGACAGTAGGGGATGGGAGAGAGAGTAGAGAGGGAGATAGTGAGAGAGAGAGAGAGAGAGAAATAGAGGATGGGAGAGAGAGTGAGAGAGAGTAGGTGATGGGAGAGGGAGAGGGAGAGGGAGACCAAGTGAGAGAGAGTAGGTAGTGATAGAGGGAGTGGGAGAGGGAGAGTGAGAGAGAGAGTAGGAAGTGGGAGAGAGAGCGAGAGAGGAAGATAGAGAGAGAGAGAGAGAGTAGCAATGGGTGAGGGAGTGGGAGAGGGAAAGTGAGATAGAGAGAGGGGGGGGATGGGAGAGAGAGTGAGAGAGAGTAGGGTATGGGAGAGAGAGAGTGAGAGAGAGAGTAGATGGTGGGAGAGGGAGTGGGAGAGGGAGAGCGAGAGAAAGAGAGAGAGGGGCGATGGGAGTGTGTGTAAGAGAGAGAGTAGGGGATGGGAGAGAGAGAGTGAGAGAGAGTGAGAGAGAGAATAGGTGGTGGGAGAGGGAGTGGGAGAGGGAGAGTGAGAGAGAGAGTAGGGGATGGGAGAGAGTAGGCTATAGGAGAGGGAGTGGGATAAAGAGAGAGTAGTAGTGGGAGAGAGTGTGTGTCTGTGTGTAAGAGAGAGAGTGGAGGATGGGAGAGAGTGAGAGAGAGAGAGAGAGTAGGGGATGAGAAAAGAGAGAGTGAGAGAGAGAGTAGTCAATGAGAGATGGAGTGGGAGAGGGAGATAGATAGAGAGTAGCCTAAGAGAGAGAGTAGGGGATGGGAGAAGAGAGAGTAGGGAATGTTAGAGGATAGAGAGTAGGGGATGGGAGAGAGAGTGAGAGAGAGTACACAGTAGGAGAGGGAGATAGATAGGGAGAGAGATGGGGATGAGACAAGAGGGAGAGAGTGAGAGATATTAGGGTATGGGAGAGGATAGAGAGCAAGAGAGAGTAGGGGATGGGAGAGGAGAGAGAGAGTAGGAGATGGGACAGAGAATAGGCAATTGGAGAGGGAGTAGGAGAGGGAGATAGATAAAGAGAGAGTAGAAATGGTGGGGATGGGAGTGTGAGAGAGAGAGAGATTAGGGGATGGGAGAGAGAGAGAGAGTAGGGGATGGGAGAGAGGGAGAGAGAGAGTAGGTGGTGGGAGATGGAGTGGGAGAGGGAGATAGGTAAAGAGAGAGTAGGTTGAGAGAGAGAGAGAGAGTAGGGGATGGGAGAGGAGAGAGATTAGTGGATGGGAGAGGAGAGAGAGTGAGAGAGAGAGTAGGGGATGGGAGAGAGAGAGTAGGAAGTGGGAGAGGGAGATAGAGAGAGTAGGGGATGGGAGAGGAGAGAGAGAGTGAGATAGAGGAGAGATGGTGAGAGAGAGTAGGGGATGGGAGAGCAGAGAGAGTAAGATAGAGTAGGGAATGGGAGAGGAGAGATAGTGAGAGAGAGTATTGGATGAGAGAGCAGAGAGAGTGAGAGTGGGGGATGGGAGAGAGATGGGAGAGAGAGTAGGTAGTGGGAGAGGGAGATAGATAGAGAGAGTAGGGGATGGGAGAGGAGAGAGAGTGAGAGAGAGTAGGGGATGGGAGAGGATTGAGAGAGTGAGAGAGAGTAGGGGGAGAGAGAGAATAGGGGATGGGGGATGGTGGGATACCTAGGGAGAGATTATTGTTCACATAGTGCCTATGCACTTTATAGTGTATATGCACTATATGAGAACACTAAAAAATGGTCATATCACAAGTTTGGGTCCCTGCTAATCCATATTCTACTTTTTGTCTACTGTGCATTCTGTAGTTCCAATAGAAAACATGGGTTTCAAGCTATTGGAATTTAGAAAACACTATTTGAAGGCTTTTTGAATATCTTTTCATTATATTTGAAGCTAGAAAACACCAAATTCAATCATTGGATACACTATTTGTAGGATTTTTGAATATTCATTCTATAGAAAAGGTTAATGTAGTTCTTTCTAAACATTCTTTGTTTTTATATAGAGAAAAATTTGATTATAATTTGACATGTTGTTTAATATATAGTGAATTCATTGAAATTTGTATTTTTGAATAAATTCTTATTTGAAAATGGTTAAAAATTTGACAAGTTGTTTAATATATATTGTTTATTTATTAAAATAATTGTAATTTGTATGTGCATTTGAATGATTTGTAATTTACAAATTGTAAGTAATTTAGATGTTTGAATAATTTGACATATAGAAATCATCATCATGCCAAGAAAGAAACCAAAAACTCAAACAACAGAAGAGAGGGAGAGAGATCTGGCAAGTAAAAGAGATAAAATGAAACTAGTACACGAACAAAGAAAATTGTAAAGCAATAATTAAGAATTGACTTTCAAAGAGGAACAAGAACCACCAATACAAAGAAACAAAGAGGAAAATTTGGAAAGACAAAAAGAACAAATGAGACTATTATGCTCAAGAAGACAATTAAATTTTGAAGCTATACCATCTTCCAATATTGGAGTCATATCATCATCTCATGTTGAAGAGATACTAATTTGTAGATCTGATGATGTACACACTCTATCATGTCATGTTGAAGGCACAACATCAACATATCAAGTAGGTGATATTTCATCTTTTGCATCTTATTGCTAAGGCACATCTTCAATTCAAGGTACACAAAGCACTTGACCTTATGCTGATGTTCAAAATGTTGAGGGAATGGAAGAGATTATAACATGTAAAATTCATTTGAAAAGACCAAAATATTTGATTGATATTGATGCTAACATTTTGAAATCAATGTCTGACAAGATTAACAAGCATACTTGTCAAAGAAAAGTTAATTGTATGTGGAGATTATTCTTTGAAGAATTAAATATTACAAGTCAATTCTAATTATTTCTTGAAATGATTAGGAATTTGAAATTTAAGCCTATCATGAAGATTCTTGGGCTAAGAACAATGGATGATTCAAATGAAAAAAGCATTGTAAAGAATCTAATAAGTGCTTATAACAAAGTGGGTTCTAAATCATGCACCAAAGATAGTAATATCACATGACAAGTACTTACATCAAAAATAGTAAGTACCCAAATGAAGAATGCCTGAGTCATGAAAAAGACAAGAAAAGTATTGAAAATTGATAGAGGTACTCTAAGGAGAGCCATTCTAAGGTGTGAGAGATTGGAAGATCCAAAAAAAAATGAGTATGGACATTTAGTGATAGACTATTGTGAAAGGATAAAAAAATCAGTGAAGCTTTAAAATCATTGACCGAAGATTTTTGGAAAAATAACACACATGTTTCCCCTAATCAAAGAGATATTGTAAGAAGGAGTATTGGTATCCAAAATTGCGACCCACATGTGAAACATTTTTGGACTCAACTTAGACACAATTTTATGCAAAATTTATTAGTATGTATCCTCAAATTAGAATAAGTCAAAGATTTTTTGAGATGGGTAAACATTTTTATGTGAAGATAAATCACACATGCACAACTTGTTGTTGTAGGATACATATTGAATTTTCTAACCATTTTGATGTTTTTAGGCATATATGTGTGTTTTTGCATTCTATGTTTGTTTTGCAGGTTTGTGACCTGAATAAGCCACCAAGATCTTTAAGGGAATTCATATCCAACATTTTATGTTAAATAGGTAACGACCAACAATTTTATAAGATATATTGCTTGGATAGTACATGCTTATTTTGTGGTTCTTTGCAACTTTTATCAACTTGTGATCATATGGATAGTACACATGCAATTTGAAGTGAAATAGTAGATTACATAAAATATAAGACAGTGACATATGCTCTAAAAGATGGTAAATTAGGTAAAAGATGTGATTTAGTAATTGAAAAGATTAGTGTATGAGTTCATGAATATTTTTCATTCAAAGATTATATACGAGTATGCAAGGCATAAACATAGAGCTCGATGGTTGGATTTGCAATTCAAGTTGTACGAGGATACATTTCCATTGGATACCATTGTTTTTGTTGTAGACTTCGCAGAGAACTACACACTACAACCACAAAATGAGGTGCAAGCAAAGTGTTATACTTCTCAATAGGTTTCCATATTTGTTCACATAATATTCATGCATTCACCTACAAGTATAGAAGATGACAGGAGGATTTTGAGGGAGTACCATTTTTACATCAGCAATGATTGATCACATTCTATGGAGTTTGTACATGGTTGTTTTCAACTATTTTATAGAGATTTGGATAATAGGGGCTTACCATATTGTCAACACATTATTTGGTTAGACAATTGTGCATCTCAATTCAAGAATGAATAGATGTTTTATTGGTTGAATAGGATGCATAGGTTGTCTAGAATTCAATATATGTGGAATTTCATAGAGGTTGGTCATGGAAAGGGAGAGCATGATGGTGCATGCACATGCATAAAAAGAGCCTTAGCATGCGAAGAACTAAATTACAAAGATGAAGCAATATTGACATATGCAAAATTCATCATCTAGTGGTGTAACACTACAATAGGTTCGAGTAAGGAAGGTGAATCTATGGTTTGTAGATTTTTTTGGTTGATAGATAATAGTAACATTGCACCATATGAGGATTGTTGCACACTAATAGGATCAAGTGAGTTGCACTCTTTTAGAAGCTCTGATGTAGGTTTATGGAGTATGCACACATGAAAAATGGCATGCTATTGTCCATCATGTGTAGAGGAAAATTGGGGTGATTGTCAGTCAATTGAATGGGTGGATAAATGGGATGTACAGGTTCTGGACCTAATTGACACCTATCACCCCCCACAAGCATTGAAAATGGTAGAGATGGATTAATCCAATGACTTTGACTACTTGTTTGATCTAGTGCAATCTATAGACAATGAAGAAGGGATAGATTATTATTTGTGTAATTGTGCCTAAGCCAAACAAAAATTGGATCACTTGGTTATAGATGGTGAAGGTTTAGACTACAATATTGTTGTGGTGGTTGTAACCGACACATGGCTTAGACAATATTCTATGAAGAACCCTAACTTGTGATTATTTGATGATTGATAATCAACGAGGAAGATTCTTCATTATTTGAACCTTGTTGTTTCATCAAATTTCCACTTGATAAAATATGTGGAAAACCACATAATAAGACTCTTTGGAAAGTTCAAAAGTCAGACCAAGAGGTAATACTTTAGACATTAAAATGTAGAGTAGATCCAATTAATTCATTAGATTGAATAGGGAGAGAGGGAGAGAGAGTGGTACAGATTGGTATCATGGATGTTGGGACATGTTCCAATGACCCTAGGAGTTAGAGAGGTGAGTTGCCTTTCATTATCATTTGGTTTCATGTTTTTATCCTTTATAGTTTGCAAGTTATTCAAGTTTTGCTGAAGGCGCCTAAAATCTGAACTAAACCAAAGGTTTCACCTAGGGCCTTGTTGTTTTGGCACTTTCCACTAGGGTATAATTTAGTGGCTAATATTCGTAATTTGGCTAATTTTAGAATTTTTTGGCTAGAAATTTGGCTAATAATTTAAGATTTGATACAACCTAAATCGCCATAGTTTTATAAAATTCAGTTCTAGAATATTTAAAATCGCTCAATAATTTATTTTGTTAAAAAATTTAAACTCAAATATTCGCCATTCGTTACATAAATAGATTTGAGTTACCTAAATATAATATATTATTGTAGAAATTAAATTGAACTGACAAATAATTATCATAATTATTAGTTACTTTAGGGATATATCACCAATATGTATTTTTCACCATTGATTTAAAGTATATGTAATAATTCACATAATATTCCATGAGGTAAAAAAATATTCAATTTTGATTTGTAATATTCCATGGTGATTAATGAACTTCCTATTATTATGGAGATTCGTCAATATTTTATACAAAAAAAATTATGATTAAAAAATAATCGCCAATATTAGTCATATTTAGAATAAAAAATTGAGAGATTCGCCAATAAATTTATTTTATTTTTTCAAAATAATGAAAGATTCGCCAATATTTTATATCTTTTTTTGGAGGCGATTTTCTTAAAGTTTACCCTGCTTTCCACAATGGGAATTTGATTTCCCTTAGTGTAATTCATAATTTTGTAGGTTTTATAGATGGCAAGCAAGGAATGAATTTTTCCAACATGCCCTAAGTGTATGGCTCCATACATGCACCATTCAACATTTCACCATAGTCACTATAACTTCTTCTCTAGAGTGATCAAAGTTATATAACTGTATTTATTGGTATTTATTAAAAAAGTTATTTCTATTTATTTGGACTTGTTTCACATGCCCCTAGATGTTCCAGTAATTTTTTTGTAGATTGGCATGTATGAAAGAGTACTTGTAGTCTAACTAGAGCCTAGTTTGGCCTATCAACACTTTCCAAATATTGTTAAAGCAGTGGCTTCTAGTCTCTTTCAATTTGTGAGGTTTACATATGTTTTATATGTCCTAAAAGGGTTTTTTAATCTCACTTCAAACTATGTCTTCACGTGGGTTTTTTTCATATTATGTTCAATTTATAGTTTGAAGGTCTACTAGCCTTTTCAATGGAAAACTATTGTAATTGTATATCAGTGTTGTTTGGATTAAAAAAATCACTTTATCTACTATATAGAGATCTTAATAAGTCTAAGGTGTGCTTGTATTCCATTCCATGGTCAATATTCTCTTTTCATTCATGTTTGGGGGTATTTTCCTAGTGAAGAGCACTAAAGCTCTTGGTTTATATTTTTGTTTTCATGCTTTTTAAACCTACTTAAGCTAGAATAAACAAACCTTGGATGAGAAGTCCATGGTTGTCAAAGAAAGGCATCATTTTGTATGATTAAGGCACTTTATGCAATGTATAAAAAAAAGTTAGGAAAAATCATGATTTTAATGTTTTTGGTCAAAAAATCCTAGGATTAGTTGTTTTTATTTGGTTTAAGTTAATTTGGAACCTTTTCCAAGTCCTAGAAGTACAATCAAGTGAAAAATGTAAAAGTTGCACTTTTTTTGCAAAGTTGCATTGTTGAAAGTTATAAAAGTTGCTCAAATTTGAAACCTAGTGGAAAAAGTATTATACCTATTAAAATATTGTTTGTAACCATTAAAATAGACATAGGAGATATATATATCTCATTTATGAGGTCTAGAGGGTATTAATGTACGGATTAGAAGAAGTTGCAAAGAAAGAAATTTAGTTTTGGAGTCATTTTAATTGTTATTTGCACATTAAATGAACTGTATGGACTTCCAAACCAAATGTGATGGATTTTTGAGATAGATCTTTGAATAAAATTTATTTTAATTTTAGTATCATCTTTCTACATATTTTCTAACTCAAGTTATTGCATTTTTAGTGAAACTAGGTTTTTAGGACAATATTTTGGTTCACACAGCAAAATTGGGCCTGTAACTGCAATTTCCTTGGTTGAAATTTCATGGCTACTTAGGAAATGGTAGTTAATAGGGTCCTTTTGAAGATTCTATGTTTTCAAGATTGGTGGATTTGTTTTATGATTTTTCTAATCAAGCCCTAGGTCAAGTACCATGAAGGATTTGACCTCTTGTAGCATGTTGATTTGTGAATGGTAAGAGTTTGGGAATTGGTGAAGGTTTGAGCATTTAAGAATAAGTTATTTTAGTATTTATAAACCTTTTTGATAATTTATTTCACTTCCATGACCCTATTTTATAGTAGTTTCTTTGTAAACCAAGCGTAAATTGATTACTTAGGTTAGTATTGCTTTGTAAAGGAAAGGGAATGCTAAACTGGGCCTAGAACTTGATGCTTTGAGGTTTGAAGTAAATTTTAAAATGGTATTCAGAAACCTAATTTTTTTTGGTCTTGTGTGAAACTTTGTGAAGTTAGATCCAAAAAACCATTTCAAGAGGGCTAAATGGGGCTCATAGGGCTACTAGGCCAAATTAGGGTTTGAGGCTTTCTGCAAGTGTATGATTCAAACCAATGGTGTAGTGTATGGTAAATAGGTTCCCTAAGATCATTTAACCTCTTAGAACCCTTGGGAAAAATGTCTAGCATGTTTTCCTAGCATTAACCTAGTTGTGGGAGATTGGTGCAAAACCCATAAAGTGGGCAAGTTTGGTTCTTTGTCCTTCAATTCTTGTTGAAGTTGGAGAGTGTGTTTCTTTGATCCATTGGAGGATTTGAGTGTGTTGAAACCTTTGTAGTAAGGTTAAAGACTTGATAGCTAGTTTCTTGATTTCAAGAGTGGGAAACCCATTTGAAGCCTCTTAGTTGTGCTCTCTGCTATAGTTCCCTTATTAGGCTTTTGGAGAATCCTTCAGTTTTGGTGCTTTTGAACTTATGCAAACCTAGTATTGATGCTTGTGATAAGTGTCCCAACACTAAACCCTCTTTTTGGAAAATTTGAAGGATTCCAACCTTGTCTAATTACTTAGTGGCTTGCCTTTTAGAAGCTTCCACCATGCACTACTACATCACAACCTATCCTAAGTGAACTATCTAGGATCCTTAGGTGCCTTCTTTGTTGAGTCTAGAATGGGTGCTCTTGCACCAGTCATCTACTTGACTGGGACAAGTTTGGGAGCTGAAAATATCCATTTAAACTCAAGTCTCCATTGAAAGGTGGAAATGATCTTTTTGTTTTTCTATTAAGATCATTAGTATATTTCACTGAGAACTTTGAGGCATCATGCCTAGCTTGAGCATCCTAGCATCCCAAGTCCTGTAAATGCAAGGCCATTGATGAATAGGCATTTCTAATTGAAACATCTTTGGTGCTTGAATGAAGTTTGTGACTAGATTCTTTTCCTAGTAATGAGCCAATTCGAGGCTTCACTTCACATTACTCCATGGAAAATTCTATAGCACTTGTTACTTCTCTATCTAATTTTTTTTGTAGCTGGTAGCTAATTGCTTATTCATTGCCTTTAAATATTCATGGGAAACTAAGGTATTTGGTTATCTAATAGGTCCTAGGAATCTTAAATAAGGTCCTAGAATAGTCCTAGATGGACCCAGTTGACCTAAATATATAAAGAGCAAATATTGCTCAAAAGTTGCAATGTCGCTCAAATAGTTGCTTGAGCAACTTTTGCAAATTTCACAAAAATTTGCAAATGGAAGTTTGGAAAGTTGTAACTATCCATGCTTAGGTATATGAGTATGGGAAACATTTTTTTGAAGGTTAGAAGGTTTCCAGTTAGATTTGCATTTTTAAACAACATTTACAATTTTGCAATTTTGCACAAAAAGTGCAACTTTTGCAAAATTCACTAGATTTCACTCTTAAGATTTGGAAAAGGTTCCAAAATATTTTAAAACAACTAAAAACACCTAATCCTAGGCTATCTTGACCAAAAACTCAAAAAGACCCAATTTTTCCTAATTAGCAACTTTTGCTTATATCTTGCATAAAGTGGCCTAAGCATACATATCTTGCTCATATCTCTCTCATCGTTCATCATGGGATCAAACTATATATTTTTTTAGCTCTGAGTGCCCAGATAAACTCTAACCCCAAGCTCATCCCATCGCATTGAGTGCTTGACTTTTCTCAAGCATGTCAAACTGAAATGTCCCTAAGAGTCACTAAATGCCATAGGGTAGAGATCTTTGATAGGGCATATCTTGAAGCTTGTACAAGGTAAATATGTGATTCTAAGTGCTATAGGACCATGTTACAGAGACCTACAATAACCTCTCTTACTTTTTGGATATCTTACTTCATTTTGATTTTTAGGCGCCATCTTGGGTGATGTTAAAACTTGTAGTGTTGGCCAGTACAAAGTTGCCAAATGCCAAATCTTCCACACTGTTCATTGTGGGATCAAACTATCTATTCTATTTCTCTAAGTGGCTAAGTAAACCTTAGCTCTAATCTTGTCCCATCTTGTTTAGTGCTCACACATTCTTAGGCACGCCAAACCAAAACATCCCCAAGAGTCATTAAATACCATAGGGCAGCAATCTTTGATGGAGCATATCTTAGAGCTCATGTGAGGTATGGATGTGATTCTAGGTGGTATAGGACCATGTTATAGAGAACTAAAATAACCTCTCTCACTATTTAGAGATCTTACTTTATTCGGATTTTGTGATGCCATCTCGGGTGATGCTGAAACTTGTAGTGTTGGCTACTACAAAGTTTCCAACTACTAAATTTCCCTCACCATTCATTGTGGGATGAACCTATCTATTTTGTTAACTTTAGGTGGCTAGGTAAACCCTAGCCCCAAGCTCCTCCCATCATGTTGAGTGCTTGAACATTCTCGGGTACACCAAACTAAAATTTTCCTAAAAGTCACTAAATGCCATAGGGTAGCAATTTTGATGGGGCATATCTTGGAGCTTGTGTGAGCTATGGATGCAATTCATGGTGCTTTAGGACTATGTTTTAGAGACTTACAATAACCTCTCTCACTTTTTGGAGATCTTATTCAATTTTTATTTTATGGTGCCAGCTCGGGTGATGTTGAAACTTGTACTATTGGCTACTACAAAGTTGTCAACTATAAAATTTACCTCATTGTTCATCATGGGACCTAACTATCTATTCTATTAGCTCAAGGTGGCTGGGTAAACTCTAGCTCCAAGCTCATCTCATCCCATTGAGTGCTCAAACATTCTCAGGCATGCCAAACTAAAACGTGCCTAAGAGTCACTAAATGTCATAGCGCAATGATCTTTGATGGGGCATATCTCAGAGCTTGTGTGAGGTATGGATACAATTCTAAATTACATAGGACCATGTTGTGGAGATCTACAATAACCTCTCACACTTTTTGGAGATCTTACTTAGTTTTAATTTTGAGGTGCCATCTTGTGTGATGCTAAAACTTGTAGTATTGGCCAGTACAAAGTTACCAACTACTAAATCCCCCTCACCATTTGTCATGGAATCAAATTATCTATTTCGTTAGCTCTATGTGGCCATATAAACCCTAACCCCAAGCTCATCCCATCCTATTAAGCACTCAAACATTCTCGAGAATGCCAAACTAAAACGTCGCTAGGAATCACTAAATGTCATAGGGCATTGATATTTGATGGGGCATATCTTAGAACTTGTGTGAGGTATAGATGCAATTCAAAGTGCTATATGACCATGTTGTAGAGACCTAAAATAACCTCCCTCTTTTTGGAGATCTTACTCTATTTTGATTTTGTGATGCTATCTCAAGTGATTCTGAAACTTGTAGTGTTGGTGAGTACAAAGTTTCCAACTGCCGAACCTCCCTCACCATTCATTTTGGGATCAAAATTTCTATTCCATTAGCTCCAAGTGGTCAGGTAAACCCTAGCCCCAAGCATGAACCATCTTGTTCAGCACTCAAACTTTCTCAGGTACACCAAACTGAAACATCCCTAAGAGTCACTAAATGCCATAAGGAAGCAATCTTTGATAGGGCATATCTCTAAGCTCATTAAAGATATGGATGTGATTCTAGGTGCTATATGACTATGCTACAAAGACTTGTAATAACCTCTCTCTCTTTTTAGAGATCTTACACTATTTTGATTTTGCAATGTCATCTCGGGTGATGCTAAAACTTGTAGTGTTGGCCAGTACAAAGTTGCCAATTGCCAAATCTCTCTCACCATTCATTAAGAGATCAAACTATATATTTTGTTATCTCCAGGTCATTGAGTAAAACCTAGCCTCAAGCTCATCCTGTCTTGTTGAGAACTTGAACATTCTTGGTCATGTCAAATTGAAACATCCCTAAGAGTCATTAAATGCCATAGGGCAGTGATCTTTGATGGACCATATCTTGGAGCTCGTGTGAGGTATGGATGAAATTCTAGGTGCTATAGGAGCATGTTTCTAAGACCTACAATAACCTCTCTCATTTTGGAGATCTTACTCCATTTTGATTTTGCGATGCCATCTTGGGTGATGCTAAAACTTGTAGTGTTGGCTAGTACAAAGTTGCCAACTACCAAATCTCCCTCACCATTTAGCGTGGGATTGAACTATCTATTTTGTTAACCCTAGGTGGTCAGGTAAAACCTAGCCCCAAGTTCATCCCATTGCATTGAGTTCTTGAATGTTCTTGGGCATGCTGAACCGAAACATCCCTAAGAGTCACTAAATGCCATAGGGTAGTGATCTTTGATGGGGCATATCTCAAAGCTTATGTGAGGTATGGATGCAATTTTAGGTGCTATAGGACTATTTTTTAGATACCTACAATAAAATATCTCACCTTTTGGAGATCTTACTCTATTTTAATTTTGTGACACCATTTCGAGTGATGCTAAAACTTGTAGTGTCAGCCAATACAAAGTTGCCAATTGTCAAATCTCTCACCATTCTTCATGGGTTCAAATTGTCTATTCCCTTAGCTCTAGGTGTTCTTGTAAACCCTAACCTCAAGTTTGTCTTTTCCTATTGAGCACTCAAACATTCTTGAGTACGCTAAACTAAAATATCCCTAAGAGTCACTAAATGCCATAGGGTAGTGATCTTTGATATTGCATATCTCAAAACTCATGGAAGGTATGGATGTGATTCTAGGGGCTATAGGACTATGTTGTGGATACCTAAAATATCCTCTTTTACTTTTTGGATATCTTATTCCATTTTAATTTTGCAATGCCACCTCCGATGATACTAAAACTTGTAGTGTTGGTCAGAACAAAATTGCTAACTTCCAAATCTGTCTCACCTTTCATTGTGGGATCAAACTGTCTATTTTGTTATCTCTAAGTGGCTATGTAAACACAAGTCCTAAGACCCTCCCATCCTATTGAGTGCTCAAACATTCTTAGACATGCCAAACTGAATCATCCCTAAGAGTCATTAAATGCCATAAGGCAGTGATCTTTGACTATGGCAATTGGATATGTCATCTCATCCAACGATGGAGACTCATGATAGAAGTTAAAGGGATGATCATACTCATCATTTTGAACATGTTGTTTTTTTATGGTAATAAGGTTATTCTTGTTTTTAAGGTCAAGGAACTTGAGGTCACCTATAAACCCAAGTTGCCTTAGTCCTAATGATTTTTCTTTTGTTGTTGTTTTTGTCAATAAGTTGACTAAATAAGTTCTTTGAGAGTCATTACACCTTATATAGCTAGATGTTATCACTAAATGGAGTTAGTGGAAGATGTTAAGGATCTTCTTGGTTGTCTTAATAGTCATTTCATGGGATTGAAACATAAGCACTTCCCTTTCTGAAGAGTTGTCCAAAAATTAACAAATTACATGTTGTTGCAAAAAATATATAGTCATAGGATGTTGGAAGATTGTTTTCACTCATAGGATGTGAGGAATCTCTTAGAATAATGGAATAGATGACAACCTAAATTTTGTGAGATAGTTATTAGGTGTTTATTGAAGTGTCTAAGATGTTAGTTTGAAGCAAGAAGTCAATTATGATCCATTTCTCAAATTTGCTCATTTTTCCCTTATTGCTTTCCAAGTCTTGAATAGGGAAAGTGATCAAGTAGTTTTGTGAAGTTGGGAAGAAGTTTATTCAATGTTGTAATCAACTTGGAAAGAGTCTTTGAGGATACTTATGAAGGTGGAAAATGTAGTTTTCCTTAAAAGTGTTCTTACTAGGAATCCACTAGCTTTTGGTGTGAGCACTCTACATTATTTTAGATGCAATTTACATCAAAATGAAATACATGAAATGTACTTAAAAAATAAACAATTAAAAAAAGATATATATTATGATAGCCAATAATATCATACATGAACAAACATATAATATATTATGATAACCAATAATTTCATACATGAATGAACATATAATATGTTATGATAAACAATAATTTCATACAAGAACAAACATATAATATATTACAATAAACAATAATGTCATACATGAACAAACATATAATATAAAATGATAACCAATAATGACATACATTAACCAACACATAATATATTATGATAACCAGTAATGGCATTAAAGAACAAATATATCATTTATTAACCAACAATGTCGTAAGTCTAATAATTTCATGCATCAAATATATGTCATACAACAAATATAAAATGTCATATATACATCAAATGTATATTGAATATGTCCACTGACATAAAATCCAACATATATGTCCACTAATGCATATACATGTGTGTCAATCAACTATATCTTCTCCTTCTCACAAGGGGAAGGGAAAAAATCCCTAGAGGTCTTTAGTTGTCATGTGGATGGAGATGATGGGGATGATGGGGTCTTCCTCACACACTTGCTCATCCTCTTGTTTAAGCTCTTATCTAACTCAAGCTGATACAAACAAAGTAGATATTAATAAAAAATTATTATACATTGAAATCAAATATATGTACAATAAAATTAATTTTTTTCTTACTACCATCAAATAGTCACTCTATACGTCCACCTCAAAGGCTCGTGGATGATTGAGTGTAACAAGGCCCTACAAAAATTCAATCAATAGAATTATTTATAAATAACATTCAAAATTTTGATTTTAACTGTAATACACAATAACTAAAATCAAGAAAATTCTTCCATAGCTCAGTCAATGGCTCTAAACTAGCCATTGTTGTAGCAACTCTATGATTGATGGACTGAAAAAGATGAGGAGGAGTCTTAGATGTCAATAGCTGCATGTCATATAATACAATTTACATGTAACATGAAACATGAAACAAATATAATCAAATGAATTAAATTAACATGAAATAGATGTACCTCTACGAAGCTCATTTCATGCCTAGGCTCGGAGTCCCTAGTGAATCTCGATGGTCCTAAAAAGAACTTATGCACATGCATAAATTTTTGTTGTCAATCCTTCATATGATTACTTAATAAATATATGTATTAATTTAAATGATTAAATTGATACATACCTTTTGACTCATTGATGTGATAGAAACTAGGGCCAGGAGATCTGTATTAGGGCTAACAACACTCTTACCTTGAATTTGAACAATGTCAATACATGCTAATTAATTAATCATTCACTATACATATGAAATGTGATTTAATTAGTTTATTACACTTTTAATTTACTTGTGTGTCAATGCCAAATATCTGATGTAGGAACTAATTAGTGACTAGCCCATCATCCATACTATCTCCAGTATGACTGTCAAATGTGCATAAGGATTCACACGATGTGCACATGTGACCACAATGCACAGAAGGGGGTGCTAGTCTCTACATGTTCCTTCACAACTAAAGGAATAATCACATGCTCACCTTGTGGCTTGACAATAGGTGCCCTAACTACATTAGGGTCACAACATGCCCCTAGCCTCTAAAATGATGACCCCCCACCTCTACCCTAAAATTTTGATATATCAAAATTATTGGGGATCTCCCCAAGGACAAATTCTCAATACAATTTCTTTAAGAAATACATTGGAACTTCATGATTATTGTAGGGAGGGGCATCAAATACCATCCACCATCTATTACAAAAGTTATTTCTATTACCATCATGTATGCACCAATTATGGCGAATCTTTTAGTTGTAGTTTTAACAGCATCTTGTTCACCGAGCTTTTTAAACAATGCACAAATGTTTCATTTTTCTGTTTCTTTTTTTCTTACATCTTGATATGATAATTTTTTTGCATAATATCTTCTTTTTCCATCCCTCTTGACATGCCAAATATCCAACTGACCACTAACAGAAGCTACATGGGTCATAATGGACTCAAAGGAGGATGCCAATTGTGCTCTCATTGGATTGGTTTGTCCACAAGCTTTCAACCTACCAATGAGTGCTTCTAATTCATTTTTTCCTCTTTCTATTGCATTCATTATGTTTTCTTGGGTTATAGGAGGAGGTCTTCCAATTGGTGCAGGTTGTGGAATTTCTTGTTCTTGTTGTGCAGGGTTTTGATTAGGATCTTGTGGAGGGTTTTCGTTTTGATTTTGTTGATTTGGCTAGGGATTTGGTGCTTGATTATTCACATTTCCTGATAAGAAATCAATTGAAAGCTAAATAAATAAACATATTTAAAGCAAAATTGAATCTACAAAACAATGTAAAATTTTTTAAAATAATGTAAAAAAATATAAAACAATGCAAAAACAAGGGTAGAAAACATACTGCACAATCTCGATCTTGAATTTTGGTGACAAGGAGGCATTTTGAGGAGGTAGGTGACAAAATTCTTCAACTTCTTCAATCCATGTCTGCACTATTAAGGAAAATCCAAAAACCAAATAGAATGAAAAAATGGGTTGTGGGTTTGCAACCCATTTATAAAATTTTCTAATTTTTCAAAGTTCATGCATGCTATAGCATGCACGCACTTTACGAAATTAAAAAAATGACATTAGGTGTCATGTTTTTGGCACCACAACTTGGTGCACATACCCTATGTATTAAAATCATCATTTTTTAGGTCCCTCCACATAAATTACATTAAGTAGAAACATTTTTTTTTCTTACATTAAATCATTTAGTTTACATTTACAATATCTCAAGTGTTTCATCATTATTACATCAATACACAACTATCAAAAAATTGTAGTGTCAAAAAATAGTAGTGTGAAAAATCATAGTGTCAAAAATAGAATAGATTTTTCTTCATTCTACTCCTTGTTTAGTTTTTTATCTTCATGCATGACTACTCTTCACGATGTACGTACATTTCAATATCATAAAAAATATTAACTAATAATCATATTAAGCAAGATAGTCATTAGTTCACCTAATCATTATGAACAAAAGAACATAAGAAGTAAATATACCTAATCAAGTGTTCTTTTAAGGTCTTCTCTCTATTTTAGGATCTCCAATAGGGATTCATGATCAACATTAGTAATAGTAAAAAGTTCTTTTACTTTTTGTCTTCCTTGATGCTTCAAAAACTTCCCATTTGTTTCTATAATAAGATGTGAATATATGAGAATTGTTTTGTGCTTCTGATAGTTTTTGAATGTAGGAATTCATTCCTTCTAAGCATGTATGTCCACAGCCATGTTCCAATAACAACAACTAAATTTGGAGGATATGTGAATCTATCATCATCTGTAATTAGTTGCGCAAGCTGTTGTTTACCTCTTACACAACATGTTAACCAATAATATGATTTCGCATCTTTTCCCTATGGTCCAATCAATGCAAAAACATGTCCTAGCTGAAGAAGATCTAATAGATAGTTATGATCAAGTGAACTTTCCATGTTATCATTTCTGATAGAGGGTATGATAGATAATGGAGTAAGATAATGTGGAGCTCAAGGGTCCACCCACTTGCTTGACTCATAGTGATCCAAATCATACTAAAAACAACTAGGACAAAAGCAAGCTAGTTGTCATGTCGAAATGGTCCATGTACTAGAATCAAAGGTTCAAATGAATGCATTTTTAATAAGTCTCTAGAACAGTAGCACAATCTGATATATAACCTATGGACCCTTCCTTAACCAATCAAAAGAACCTATGTACTATTGAATCAAGAGTCCCCTCTTTGATAATGTTTGAACTACACCAATCAATAACACTAGAAGCATCAAGGAGCTCTGCTCGTTAACTATAGCTCTCTTCACACATGCCCCTGCTCCATGTTCCCCTTTCCCATAGTTGAACTCAAAAAACTCCAAATATGAGGCACCCCCCTCTCTATGTGCATCCTTCATAACCAATAAAATATTAGAGAATTCTTGAATTAACCTATGCAATTATCTAACCAAGTGATTTACCTATCCATAAGAATGTCATGCTCTTGTAAGAAATTAAAGTAATTCTCAAAACAATGTTGGACAAACCCATGAGAGTGAGATTAATAATCACTAACATAAAAATGGTACTATCTAATAAACTTTTAGTTATTTTTCGTACTATTAGGTGCACATTTATATGTTATGTGAACCAAAATAGTAATCTAAATAGAGTCGTAATACTGAGATTGGGCCTCATTCTGGGGCTGCAATGTGTAGTTCTTTGCAAAGTCAACAACTGATATAATAGTGCCAATGGAAAAAGTCTCCTTAAACATTCTAAATTTTTGATCCAACCATTGAGATCTATTACTATGCCATGCTTACTTGTAGAAAGGATTTGTCTTGAAATCTGAAATAAAACTGGCCACACTAATTTCTTTTGCAACAAATTCATATCTAGGGCCCTCACCTCCAATCTTCAATGTGTATTTCACTATTTCATGGGTAAAAGTATGAAGTTGTGTCACCTTTTAGGCTGACTTATTAGAATAACTGAATTTGATTATTTCTATCTAATTATTATTTTTCAAACATATGATCTTGATAAAATTATTCTAGCTAAGTTATATATAGTCTCACACTTTTACAATTAGAAATGTCTATTAAATGCATGTTTTATACTAGTTAGTATCCAATAACTAAAAAAATAAAATTATATCAAAAATCTAATGTTTCAATTGCTCTTATTATTTATTATGATATTTTTTAAATAACATATAGACACCATTTTATAAATTATCAAAGTCAAGAATATTTTCAAATAGAGTTCATAGTGTTTTAATTAGATATAGTATATTGTAATTAAAAAATTCTACACGTACATATTTTAACACTTAAGAAGATGTAAATTTTAAGAAAGAAAAAATATTAAATAATATAACAAAAAAAATTAAAATTATATAAAATTCTAGAGGAGAGAGTCTTATTCCAGAATCTATAATTTTTATTTTGGTTGGAATAGATTTATTTTGAAAAATGTGGTAGGAGGTGAAAATTATTGATTTGAATAAGTTGACATTTGAATTGTTATAAAAGAGAAAATATAGGTCTAAAGTCCATTTTTATTTTTTATTTTTCTACCTATATATATTATCAATGACATAATCTAATATCAAAGGGAAATAAGTTTATTTGCATATAGTTTTGTGGTGGGAACTAGATCCCTAATTTCTAGCATTTTTCAGTAACTAAAATTTATCTTTAGAAAATAGGAAAATATATAATTTCTTATTCCAAATAATTATTAAAAAATATAATCCTAAAATTCATCCATTTCTACACATTTTATTAGTTTACTTTATTTTAAAATTCTAAATAATATTACCAATTTTATGTCATTGAATGTGAACAACTAAAATTTTATTAGCCTTTCCCTTTGTAAAAAGGGTGACATAGGTTTGTGCTTTTACCCTCTGAATATATATTTTTTACTATTGTCCTCAAAAAATCTTGTTTGCACCCCTCATAGAAATATGTGCCAATCTTGGATAAGCCACCACATTCTAAACACTTCTTATTTTAGAAAGCATTTCCATAAAAGAAACAACCATCAACTCTATGACATAAAAATTGATTTAACAAGTCTTTTGATGATTTTGGAAGCCTACTAGTACCACAATTCTCCAACATTTATTTACTATGCAAAGTATAACAAATGGAGCGTAATAGTTCATTGTGCATAGAAAACTCCACATGATATTTACAACATGTATTTCAAATTTTAAGTGGCAATCAATAAAATGGCTTCAAAAATTCAAAATCCCTTTGTGATATATGCAATCTTGGATGACTCTCTCTAAATTCTCTAAACAACATAGTTTTACTTAACTCCAAATAATGTTTAGGATGTGGCACATAGTTTGTGATGCCAATTCTCAACTTCAACACATCTTTAGCATTGGGTGATACTCTTGAGCTATAGTGCCAAAATTATGTAATTTCTTCTTTCACATTATCAGATAGCTTCTTATCAAAATGTGGAAGTCTCCAACCAAAATTTCATATTTTATTTTGAAGAGAATTACCAATTCTCTCTCATCTACTAAGTGCTCTTCTCAAAGTAGTATGATTTAGGTTCAAGTCAATACAAGTTTGTCTCATATATCTACCACTAAATTTCATTATCAAAATTTTCAATCTTGACATTATCATTATCAATTGGTACATTTTTAGTTTTATTATCAATTGGCAAATTTTCATTATTTAACTCTATGATTTCACCTTTCATCAATACATTTTCAACTTGATTCACATTTAACATACCTTGTCTCTTCCTTCAGTGATTTACCTCATCCCTTTCCCTATATCCTGCAATGTCTTCATTTGATACCTTCCTTTTGTGTTTATCCTTTTGGCAACTACTACTCCCCATTCAAACAAAAATATTGGATAATAAATTTTTTGATCGTATGGGCCCCAACCAATCAATTTTCTCCAAACCCATGAAAATGACCTCAAAAAAATGGGATTGTTAGGTCCGCGGTGACATAATATTTTGGAAAATGTATCCTAGTATTTTGGGTATCCAATATTATCAGGTATCCAATTCAAAATCATACACCTGAAATGGTCACCCAAATTTTGGAGGGATGTCAAAATTTGGAAAGTGTGGGCAATGTGAACAAAAATTGTATATTATTATATATTAATATTTTTGAGGGAAATCAAAATTTGGCAAGTGTAGGCAATGTGAACAAAATTTTATATATATCAATATTAGTCTTTTATTAAAAATAATATAGTAATATATATAATTATTGCTATGATTATTATTATTATAATTATATTTAATATATAGTCATATATTATAATTATTATATAATATAATAATGTATTATTATTATATAGTTATGGGGTTGTAGGCTAGGTAATCCATCTATAATTGAAAAAGTTACCACTAAAAATATAGAGCAATGAATTATTTTGTTTAGGAAAAAAAAATTATTTATTAAGCCCATAAGGGTTATGTACAGTGAGACGTCTAGCAAAATTCTTAGATTTTCTAGTGCTTCTCTTATGTGATGAAATAAAGGCAACGATGAATGATAGTAAAGTTTTCTGATGGGTTGAATGGGTAGAAAGGGGTTGCAGGATAACTTATGACCACTTATGACGCATTTCATGACAACATATGTCCCTATGGGTCCTAGGACCCCTAGGGACCTATTTGATTTGATCAAATGAGTTGAAAGGGGTCATACGACAACCTATGACCCCTTTCAATACATTTCCTGATAGCATACATCTCTAGGTGTCCTAGGACCCCTAGGGACCTATTTCATTTGATCAAATGGATCAAAAGGGGTCATAGGTTTTTGACACATTTTATTACAGCATATGTCCCTATGGGTCCTAGTAAGCCTAGGGACCTATTTGGTTTAATCGATCGGGTTGAAAGGGGTTATATGATTACCTATTACCCCATTCGATGCATTCCATGACAATATATGTCCCTCGGGGTCCTACAAACCCTAAGGACCTATTTTATTTATTCAAATGAGCTGAAAGGGGTCATAGGATAACCTATCACCTCTTTTGACACATTTCATTACAACATACGTCCCTAGATGTTCTAGGACCCCTAGTGACCTATTTGATTTGATTGAATTGGTCAAAAGGGGTCATAAGATAACCTATCACCCCTTTAAATGCAATTGACCACAACAGATGTCATTAGGGGTCCTAGGACCCCTAGGGACCTATTTGACTTTCTTGAATGGGTTGAAAGGAATTATAGGATAACCTATTACCACTTTAGACACATTTCATAATAACCTATGTCCCTAGGGGTCCTAAGACCCCTAGGGGCCTATTTGATTTGAATGAATGGGTCGAAAGGGGTTGTAGGATAACCTATGCCCCTTTCAATGCATTTCATGACAACATATGTTCTTAAGAGTTCTAGAATCCCTAGGAACCTATTTGGTTTGATCGAATGGGTCAAAAGGGGTCATCAAATAACCTATGACCCCTTTCAAAGCATCTCATGACAACATATGTTCCTATGGTTCCTAGGGACCTATTTGATTTGATTGAATGGGTTGAAAGGGGTCATAGGATAACCTTTGAACCATTTTTTCACATTTCATGACAACATATGTCCCTTAGGGTCCTACAACCCCTAGAGAACTATTTGATTTAATCAAATGGGTCAAAAGGGGTCATAGGATAGCTTATGACCCCCTTTAATACATTTCATGACAACATATGTCCTCAGGGATCCTAGGACCCCTAGGGATCTATTTGGTTTGATAGAATGGGTTGAAATGGGACATAGTATAACCTATCACCCCATTCGACACAATTCATGACAATATATGTCCATAGTGATCCTAGGACCCCTAGGGACCTATTTGATTTGATTTAATGGGTTGAAAGGGGTCATAAAATAACTTATGACCCCTTATGAGGCATTTCATTATAGCATATGTCTGTAGGGGACTAAGGGATATATTTAGTTTGATTGAATGGGTTGAAATGGGTCATAGGATAACCTATGACCCCTCTTGACACATTTCATGACAACATATATTGCTAGGGGTCCTAAGACCCCTGTGGACCTAGTTGGTATGATCTAATTAATGGGTTGAAAGGGGTCATAGGATAACCAAGGACCCCTCTCGACACATGTATTTGGATTCAGTGAATGGCTTGAAAGGGTTAATATGATAACTTGTGACCCTTCTCAATGCATTTTATAGCAACATATATTCTTAGGGGACTTAGGACCCCTAGGGACCTATTTGGTTTCATCAAAAGAGTCAAAAGGGGTCATGGGATAACCTATGACCTCTTTTGATGTATTTAATGCAAATATATGTCCCTATTAGACCTTTGATCCCTAACAACCTATTTCATTTTTCCAAATGGGTTGAAAGGGGTCTTAACATAGCCTAGGACCCCTTTTGATGCATTTAATGAGAACTTATGTCCCTTGGCATCCTAGGACCGCTACAGACATATTTGATTTGATTGAATGGGTTGAAAGGGGTCCTAGGTTATCAATGAATTTCATTACAACATATGTCCCTAGGGATCCTAGAACTGCTAGGGACCTTTTTGAGATGATGGAAAAGGTTGAAAGGGGTCATAGGATAACCTATGACACCTTTCAATGTATTTTATGACAACATATATTCTTAAGTTTCTTAGTAGGGACGTATTTGATTTGATCAAATGGGTCAAAAAGGGTCATAGGATAATATATGGCCCATTTCTTCACATTTCATGACAACCTATGGCCCTAGGGATCCTAGGGTCCTATTTGATTTGATCAAATGGGTCAAAAGGGATCATAGGATAGACTATGACCCATTTTAATGCATTTTATGACACTATATGTCCATAGGGGTTCTAGGACCCCTAGATACTTATTTGGTTTGACAAAATGAGTCAAAAAGGGCTATAGGATAACCTATCACCTCTTCCAAGGCAATTCATGACAACATATGTAACTAGGGGTCCTAGGACCCATAGGGACCTATTTGAATTGATCTAATGTGTCAAACAAGGTAATAGGGTAACCTATGATTCATTTCGATGTATTTCATAATAACATATGTCCCTAGGGGTCCAAGCATGCCTACTGACCTATTTGGTTTGATTGAATGGATTGAAAGGGGTCTTATGACCCCTCTCGACACATTTCATGACAACATATGTCCTTAGGGGTCCTAAGACCCCTAAGAACCTATTTATTTTGATTGAATGGTTTTAAAGGGTTCATAGGATAACCTATGACCTCTCTCAATGCATTTCATGACAACATATGTTCTTTTGGTTCTTATGATCCCTAAGGACCCATTTGATTTGATCAAATGAGTCAAAAGGGGTCATAGGATAACCTATGACACTTTTTGATGCATTTCATGACAACATATGTCCCTTGGTGTTTGAGGAACCTATGACACTTTTCGATGCATTTCATGACAACATATGTCCCTTGGGGTCCGAGGACCCCTAAGGACCTATTTGGTTTGTTTGAATGGGTTGAAAGGGGTCATAAGATAACCTATGACCCATTTCAATGTATTTCATAAAAATATATGTCCTTAGGGATCCTACGATCCCTAAGGTCTTATTTAATTAGTTGGAATGGGTCAAAAGGGGTCATAGGATATCCTATGACAACTTTTGATGCATTTAATGAGAGCATATGCCCCTAAAAGTCCTAGGACCCCTATGGATCTATTTGATTTGATTGAATGGGTTGAAAGGCATCATAGGATAACCTATCACCACTTTTAAGGCATTTTATCATAATATTTGTCCCTAGGGGTCCTAGGATGCCTAGGGACCTATTTGATTTGATCTAATGGGTCTAAAGGGGTCATAAGATAACCTATGACCCCTTTCAACAAATTTCATAAGAACATATGTCCATAGGGGTCTTAGGACCCCTAGGGACCTATTTGGTTTGATCAAATGGGTCAAAAGGGGTCATAGGATAACCTATGACTCCTTTTGATATATTTCATGACAACATATGTCCCTTGGGGTCCTAAGACCCCTAGGGACCTAATGTGTTTGTTTGAAAGGGTTGAAAGGGATTATAGGATAACCTATGACCCCTTTTGACACATTTCATGACAACATATGTCCCTAGGGTTCCTTGGACCCCTAGGGAATTATTTAATTTTTTTGACTAGGTTGAAATGGGTTATATGATGACCTTTGACCACTTTCTTCACATTTCATTACAACATATGTCCCTAGGGGTCCTAGAACTCCTAGCGACCTATTTTATGTGATTGAATGGGTCAAAAGAGATCATAGAATAACCTATGAGAATTTTTGACCAATTTTCTAGAAACATATGTCCCTAGGGGTCCTAGGGACCTATTTGGTTTGATCAAATGTGTCAAAAGGGTTCATGGGATAACCTCTCACCCCTTCCAATGTAGTTCATGATAACATATGTCCTTAGGGGTCCAAGAGCCACTAGGGACCTATTTCATTTGATTGAATGGGTCGAAAGGGGTCATAGGATAATCGACACACTTCATGACAACATATGTCCCTAGGGGTCCTAGGACTCTTAAAAATGTATTTGGTTTTATTGAATGGGTCAAAAAAAGTCATAAGATAACTTATGATGACTTTTGATGCATCCCAAGAAATCATATGTCTCTTGGGGTTCTAGGACTCCTAAGGACATAATTTATTTGTTTGAATGGGACAAAATGGGTCATAGGATAATCTATGACCCTTTTTGACACATTTCATGACAACATATGTCCGTAGGGGTCTAAGGAACTACTTGATTTGATCGAATGGATCAAAAGAGGTTATAGGATAACCTATGACTCCACTCGACAAATTTCATGACAATATGTTTTCTTAGGCTCTTGGGACCTTTAGTGACCTATTTAGTTTGACAAAATGGGTTGAACGGGGTCATAGGATAACCTATTACCCCTTTCAATGGATTTCATGTCAACATATGTCTCTTGCATCCTTAGGGACCTATTTGGTTTGATCAAATGGTTTGAAACGAGTCATAGGATGACCTATGACTCCTTTCAATGCATTTCATGACAACATATGTCTTTTGGGGTCATAGGACCCCTAAGGACCTATTTGGTTTGTTCAAATGGGTTAAAATGGGTTATAGGTTAACCTATGATCCATTTCGACATATTTCATGACAACATATGTCCTTAGGGGTCTTTGGACCCCTAATGACATATTTGACTTGTTCAAATAAGTTGAAAGTGGTCATACGATAACCTATGACCCTATTCTTCCCATTTCATTACAACATATGTCCTTAGGGATCCTAGGACCCCTATGGACCAATTTGATGTGATAAAATGGGTCAAAAGGGGTCATTGGATAACCTATGACCCCTTTCGGTACATTTAATGAAAATGTATGTTTCTAAGGGTCCTAGGACCCCTAGGTACCTATTTGATTTGATCTAATAGGTCAAAAGGGATTATAGGACAACCTATGACTCCTTTCAATGCATTTTATACCAAAATATGTTCGTATGGGTCATAGGACCCCTAGGAACCTATTTGGTTTGATCAAATGGGTCAAAATACGTGATAGGATAATCTAGGACCCCTCTTAATTCATTTCATGACAACATGTCCTTAGAGATCCTAGGACTAGTAGGGACCTATTTGGTTTGATCAAATGGGTTGAAAGGTGCAAAATAATAACCTATGACCCCTCTCAACGCATTGCACAATAAAATATCTTCCTAGGGGACTTATGACCTCCAGGGACCTATTTGGTTTTCATTAAATGGATCGAAGGGGGTCATAGGATAATCTATAACCCATTTTGATGCATTTAATGTAAATATATGTCTCTAGGGGTTCTAAGATCCCTAGGGACCTATTTGATTTGTTTGGGTGGGTTGAAAGGGGTCTTAGGATAACTTATGATCCCTTTCTATATGTTTTATGACAACATATGTCTCTCGAGGTCTTAAGACCACTAGGGACATATTTGATTTGATCGAATGGGTCAAAGGGGTTTGTAGGATAACTTGTGACCCCTTTTAACAAATTTCATGACAACATATGTCCTTAGGACTCCTAGAACCCCTAGAGACTGATTTGGTTTGATCGAATGGGTTGAAGGGGGTAATAAGATAATCTATGACCCCTTTAACACATTCCATGAAAACATATATCCTTAGTGGTCCTAGGACTCCTAGGGACCTACTTGATATGATTGAATCAGTTGAAAGGGGTCATACGATAACATATGACCCCTTTCTTCATATTTTATGACAAAATATGTCCCTAGGAATCTTAGTACCCCTGGGGACCTACTTGATTTGATCGAATGGGTTAGAAAATATCATAGGATAGTATATGACCCATTTTGATGCATTTCATGATAACATATGTCCATAGGTGTTCTACAACCCCTAGAGACCTATTTAGTTTGATCGAATGGGTTGAAGAGCGTCTTAAGATAACCTATCACCCCTTTTGATACAATTCATGATAATAAATGTTGCTAGGGGTCATGAGACACCTAGGGACCTATTTGATTTGATCCAATTGGTCAAAAGGTGTCATAGAATAACCTATGACCCCTTTCAATGTATTTCATGACAACATATCTCCCTATGGGTCCTAGGACCCCTAGGGACCTATTTGGTTTCATCTAATAGTTCAAAAGAGGTCATAAGATAACCTATGACCCCTCTCAACCCATTTCATGTCAACATATGTTCGTAGGGATCCTATAACCCCTAAGGACCTATTTGGTCTAATTGATTGAGTTGAAAGGGATCACTGGATAACCTATGACCCCTCTTAATGCATTTTATGACAAAATATGTTCCTAGGGGTCTTAGGACTCCTATGGACCTATTTGGTTTGATCAAAAGGGTTGAAAGGGGTCATAGGGGCTATAGGATAACCTATGACACCATTCAATGCATTTCATGACAACATATGTCCCTTGGAGTCCTAGGATGCCTAGGAACTTATTTAATTTGTTTGAATGGGTTGAAAGGTTCATAAGATAACCTTTGACCCCTTTCGATGAATTTCATGAAAATATATGTCCTTAGGGGTCCTACGATCCTTAGGAAACATTTTGATTTGTTTGAGTGGGTCAAAAGGGGTCATAGGATAACCTATGACCCCTTTTGACACATTTCATGACAACATATTTCCTTAGGGGTCCTAAGGACCTAATTGATTTGAATGAATGGGTTGAAAGGTGTCATAGGATAACCTATTGCCACTTTCAAGGTATTTTATGATAACATTTATCCCTAGAGGTCCTAGGGACCTATTTGATTTGATCTAATGAGTCAAAAGTGGTCATAGGTTATCCTATGACCCTTTTCAATGCATTTCATGACAACATTTGCCTAAGGGTCCTGGGACCCCTAGCAACCTATTTGGTTTGATTGAATGGGTCGAAAGGGGTCATAGGATAATCTATGACTCCTTTCGATGCATTTCATGACAACATATGTCCCTTGGGGTTCTAGCACCCCTAGGGACCTATTTGGTTTCTTCGAATAGGTTTAAAGTGGTTATAAGAGAACCTATGACCCCTTTTAGTGCATTTCATCACAACATATGTCCCTAATGGTCTTAGAACCCCTAAGGACCTATTTGATTTGTTTGAATGGGTTGAAAGGGGTCATATTATAACCTATAACCCCTTTCTTCACATTTCATTAACCTATTTGATGTGATTCAATGTGTCAAAAGGGGTCATAAGATAACCTATGACCCCTTTCAATGCATTTCCTGACAATATATGTCACTAGGGGTTCTAGGACCCTTAGGGACCTATTTGGTTTGATTGAATGGGTCAAAAAGGTTCAAAGGATAACATACCACTCCTTTTGACATAATTCATGAAAACATATTGTTAGAAGATTGGTTGGAAGAATGAATGCTGATGATATTTCTATGGGGGTGTACTATAGATTTGTTGCTATGATGATATGTTACTTTCACGATTGAGTTTGTAATTAATGTCAACATAGATATTTTCTATGGTATCTGATATAAGAACAACAGAAAGATCATGTTGATACATATGACTAGTTGAGTATTCTAACCACCCAATGATATAATAGATACTTTTGAGTATCTGGTATATGCAATTAATGTCAAAAGAAGAAAGGATAAGTCTAGAAGAAGTTATGTAATTTTTGGTGATGTCTATTTTGAGATAGATTTTATAGAGCCATGTTGTAATAAACTTGTTATATATCTTAGTAGAATTGTTATTATAAGAATTGAGGTTGAGGACATAAAGAAGACATGTTGGTGAAGATGTGTATAAGCTCACTTGTCATAATATTGCATGTATAGAAAGTTATTCAAGTTGTAAGGTAGAAGATTTATGCTATCTCTAAGTGTAACATGTTCTTAATGTTGTCCTATAATAATTAATTGAGAAGGTCTAACAGCCAACTCAAGGAATTTCTTTGAGGTCTTTGTATAAAGAAAAGACATTTTCCTTTATCTTGGTATGAAATTATATGATTTTATGATTGATGATAAGTAGTAAAGAGTGTAGAATGCAAAGTTGAGTAGAGCAGTGCAAAAGTGAATGAGATTTCATTACCAAGGTTTTGCTGAGTGATCTAAGGTTTTATATTTGGATCCTAGGTTTGTCACCTAGTCTATAGGTCTATAGCAATTGGTTTGGTTGATATAATAAAGGAAAGAGGATGATAATAGTAAATTACTTGTTTGAGTAGTGAGCTCTTCTTGTAGTTGAAATTGCATGTTTGGGTAGTGGGCTCATCTTGCATACAATGTACGACAACTCCTAATAGGGATTCAAAGTCTCCTAATAGGGACTCTATATGCTAAATATTGTAATAGAGTCCTAATAGGGTCCATCCTCTAACAAGAAATATTTATATTACTACATCATCTTTTGGGCATCATTCCCACTAGAGTTTTCCATCTGATCAAGGGTTTCCCTAGTTAGCATATCTGGTGGAATTGTCTATGTGCATTTTATTATGGTTTTTGTTTACTTTAGTTAAATGGTTAAGTTTGTTTAAAGAAGATAAAAGTTTTGATTGTCAAATAATTGATTCACCCCCCCAATGTCCCTCTCAGTTATCTTGTGCAGGATTGTTTCTAACAAATATTTCCCTAAGGGTCCTAGGACTACTAGGGACCTATTTGATTTGATCTAATGGGTTGAAAGGGGTCATAGGATAGTCAAAAAATTTCATGACAACATATGTGACTAAAGGTCCTAGGATTCCTATGGACCTATTTGGTTTGATCAAATAGATCGAAAGGGGTCATAGGATAACCTATGCCACCTTTTGACACATCTCATGATAATATATGACCCTTGGGGTCCTAAAATGCTTAGGAACCTATTTGTTTTTTTTGAATGGGATGAAAGGGGTCATAGAATAACCTATGACTCATTTCAATAGAATTCATGACAACATATCTGCCTAGCCTAGGTCCTAGGACCCTTAGGGAGCTACTTGATTTGTTTGAATGGATCAAAGGCGTCATAGGACAACCTATGATCCCTGTCAATGCATTTCATAACAACATATGTCCCTAGGGCTCCTAGGACCCCTAGGGACATACTTGATTTGATTAAATGGGTTGAAAGGGGTCATAAGATAACCTTTAAACCCTCTTGATGCATTTCATGACAATATGTATCCCTTGGCATCCTAGGAGCTTTAAGGACCTATTTGGTTTGATCAAATGGGTTGAACAAGGTCATAGGATAACCTGTTGTATTTTAATCTTCTCGCAAAATTCATAATTCATATTGCCCTTCCTACCTTTGAAATATCCATAGTCAAATACCCGTGTAAATATTTAAATACCAAAGTTTTAAAACTTATGATATATTTTTTGGCTCGCAAGTTCTTCATCGTAAGATCTGTAGAGATCAAGGGCAGGTGTCATCGCGCTATGGAGAAGCTACATGAGATTTATGTTAGTGACATGGTGCTCTATTGACACGTGTCTAGTGGGTCCGGCAAGCTGGGTGAACATGTTTTGACAGGCTGAAAAGTTCAAAAGGTAGCAAGGCACCATGGTGCCAATGAAAAAATCACGAGTTTTTTGTTAGCGACATAGCGCCCGACTGGCCGGAGGGTGCTTCTTTGGTGAGTCCCAATGTTCGGCGAGCAAGGTTCGCAGCAACAAAAAATGTTCACGGGTGGACCAACGGAAGCAGGCCGAGAAGTCAGAAATGCCGGTGGGGCGCCATGTCGCCATCGAAAAACTCATGAGTTTTTCGTTAGCGATATAGCGCCCAAATAGAAAAGTCACCACGATGAGACTTTAGGCAAGTGGGTGGGTCCCATCTAGTGCCTTGTTAGCTTAGTTGAAGTTCCATGCCATGCTAGCCAATCAAAATGGAACACGTCTGCAAAGGAAGGAATTATTACAATTGGGCGCTATGGCGCTATGGATTTGGCCTCAATTTCCTCATAGCAACATGGTGCCTAGTTGACATGTGGCCACTCTATGGGGTCAAAGTATTGGGTCTCCCAAGGTGGTGCTTCGTTTGGCTAATGGGGGACTACCACATATGTCAAATTAGAACATAGATAGATCATGGGACCAAATCTTCAACATGGCCAGTACAGTAAAGGGTTAAGTTCTCCACTATTAGATCTACAGAGATCAAGGGTAGGCGCCATCTCGCTATGGTGAAGTTGTGCAATCTTTACCATGGCGACATAGCATTTTTTTGACATGTGTCTTGCTGGCTTGGCCAAAGTTGGCGTAGTCAGTGCAATCATCATAGTTAATGTTAGCCATTGAAAGGTGGTGCGGATAGTTCAATAAAAGGTGGTCAATCATAGGAGGACTTCCCAAGTGGAAAAAAAAAAGGAGGTGATTGGCCTGCGTCGCCCAGTTGGCTTGTGGAATTGTTTGACCTGCTTTGACCTCGTGGGTTCATGAACCCAGAAATATGGGGAAATTGATTTTTTGCCGTGAATCCGATTTCATGATCAATTGCCACCAACTCAGTAGTAAATGATAAGTGCAAAGGGTTTTCTAATCTATCATGGCAACCTATCTACCCATGTTAGATGGAATGTTGTCTCACCATTTCTATCTACTTGAAGCATTCTTTCAAGGAATTGTTAGATTTTTTGTGCCCAAATCAGATCTTTGATTAGATTTTCAGTGCTGAGAATTTATGATGGTGGGTAGAAGTTATTGCAGAGCTAAAATTCTCAGTTATGCCTGAACTATAAAGGCAAGTTTTGTTTTCATTTTAGGGGGGACTCCTTTTCTGATTTCTCTACTACTGCTTGCAAGTCTGCAATGTAAAATTCCCTTTGTCTTTGAGTTGTATAACATCCTGTATCATCTCCTTCAGCCATCAATGCATAGGTGCATCCATCTTGCCTCCCATTAGTGTATTGTTGAGATCTATGGCTTGCATACTATGTCTATTTTTGGCCTATTGGATAATATATAAGTGAAATCCTTTTCCTTGTGTTATTCAGTTTGGTTTCCTAATCTATATGTGGTTGTTGATTGACATAAGATTGGGTGTGTATGTTCTTTTGAATGTTATCTTGGTTTTGTAGTGCATATATGGGCAGAAATGAGTCTGAACACTCTATTTTGGTGCATCACCTCATTAAATTAGACTAGGTAGATTTGGTTTCGTGCTCTCCTTCTCCCTTTTCCTCTCCAAGAAGTAGATAGGTGTGCCTTGATAGTAAAAGGAAGCCATCCTTCTCTAGAGACTCAACCTCATAGTTCAAGTCCCATAGCTTGGAGGTTGTTTCCATTGTTTCACTAGGTTGTCCTCATGCATATGCCTTGGACAAGGGTGGAAACCTAAGTGACAACAATTTTTGGAATGCCCAGTGGGACTCATCCATTAAAGATTTAAATTCTACTGGTGTCAAGAAGAAAGAGTTTTAGAGATTAATGCTGAAGAGGTAGTGCTACCTTCAGTATTCAAGCCTTCAAGAGGCTGATTCTTCAAAGTACTTGGTGACTCTTAACATCAACAAATCTGGTTGCAGGCCAAAGTTGCAGTGATTCATGCTCAGAGCTAAAACAAGGGTGTCTTCTAGAGGTAAATTTCAATATCAAGAGCTTTCTCTTTCAAATCCTAGAAGAAAGAGGACTAGAATTTCATTATCACCAGTTAGGGTGTAATAACAGTTAATATACCTGTAAGATCTATCTCTACCCCTCCTGTTGTTCGAACTCAGCCTAGATTGCCATCAACACTCATCAATAGAACACTTGTTTACATGGCACAACCAAGAGTTCATGCTTTTGCCAACTTTAATGGTGGAATTCCTCTATTGTTATCCCAAAGACATGATATACTAGTATTTGCACTAAAAAGTATACCTAATTTTACTGGTGAAACTTCCATCTCCCCTTTAGAGCATATCCAAGAAGTAGCAAATGTCTGTAATATTCATGGTATTAAAGAGGATGATGTCGCTGTCAGACTTCTAGCCTCATCTTTAAAAGGAAAAGCATTATAGTGGTATAGAGGCTTAGCTCATGGTTCTATAACTGATTGGGATGGACTAGGAGCAGGGTTATGCAAACATTTTGAGGATAGAAGTGACCATTTGTCACTTTTAGAGCAGCTGACTACTATAAAAAGGGCCCCCCATGAATGTATGACTGATTTTAATTATAGATTTCAAAAGACATGGGATAGAATACCTACTTCAGTGAAACCTACCCTTGGTAATGCCTTCTTGCATTACCTTAGAGCTTTTAACAGTGATATTGCCACTACAATCCAAACTATGAGGGGAGATACCTTGCCTAATGCTTATGAGATAGCCATAAAAGTTGAGAACATCCTAATATAAGGAGGCAAATTAGCTCCGAGGCCCCCTACACCTTTCTTTCCTGATGTTCCCAACCACCAACCAGAAATGGCCCCTCTTCCTACAACTTCTACATCACAAGCCCTTCCTCCAGTCCCTCAAGCTTCCACATCCTTAAATGGGATAGATGAACTCAAAGAGATGCTCGAAGGTCTAGTGTTGAATACAGATAAGAGAGAGAAGACCCTGGATAAAAAATTTCAAGAGCAGGGGAGGGAGTGGAAAGACCAAGGAAAGAGATTAGAGGATAGTTTTTTTATGATACACAAAATGAGTAACAAGGTGGTGGCCTTGGAGAGACAGCAAGCTCAAGGTGGCAAGCCTCCCCAATGGCAATATTAGGCTCCAAATGGTGGTAGGCCTCCTAATCAGTGGAATAGCTCTTTTGATCAAGGTAGGCAAAATAGTCATGCTTCTACTTCAAGCTCAAATCAGAACATAGCTATAGTCCCTCAAAATAACTTGGTCCAAGATCAAGATTGTTGTCCTTCTTGCAACTATTCTTATGCCTATTGCATGTGCTAGAAGGCAGAATCTTATTTGGCCCTAACTAACCAAGAACCTACAGAAAAGAAATCATACAAGGAGGATCATCCCAAAGAGGCCTCATGTATTCAAGGACATGATGATTTCTCTTTCACGAATCAAAAGATTGGTGAGCATTGTAATGTAAACCAGGATTCCATTGGTCATAACACAAGAAGTAAGAAGAGAGCTATGGAACATACTGCCCCTCCTTCTCCTAAGAAGGCCTCAACTTCAAGTGTTGCACCTCATGCACATGTAGCAAATGAACAAACAAGTACTTCACAGCAGCAAAAGCAAGATTCTAGAAAGAAAGATGCAAGTGATCCTTATGTTGCCCCATCTCAACCTCTTATAAGTGCAGCTCTCAAAGTTTCTACCAAATTTCCTAATACACCATTCAGTGTGGTAGAGAAAATGAAGAAGACAAATGTGAACATTTCTATGTGGGGTGCTGTTGCTAACATACCAATGTAGAGGAAGATGCTGCAATGAGAATTGGAGAAGATTGAACCCAAGGATCAGCCATCTATCATGGAGAGTGCCACAAGTCTAGTACAACCAGCAGGGGATGTGGAGACAAATAAAAAGGTTAGACCTCCTCCATTCTATGTTTCTCTGATTATAGGGGGAAATTAGTCCACAATTGCATGATAGATTTAGGGGCTAGTAGCTCAGTAATGCCTAAGTGTGTTGCTGATGCTTTAGGAATGAAATATGAGCCTATTATTAGGGATGTGTTACAATTAGATGGTAGTACTATCAAAACTATAGGTATCCTTAGGAATGTGGAGATGGCCCTACATGCATGCCCTGGTTGCACTGTGATTCAAGACATATCTGTTGCTGAAGTCAAGCCCTATTTTGCTATCTGTCTTTCAAGAGACTTCACTGCTCAAATTGGTGGATTCATATCTATTGATTGGTCATATATGTCATTTAAGACCAGATATGGAACCAATGCCTCAATTAGAGTAGAACCTCAAGCCCTTCATTACACTAAATCTTACACCCCCAATCCCATCAACATGAATTTCCCTATTCTAGAGATGGATGAAAATGACATAGTAAATGAGCCTGTCACTTCCATAGCAGAGATTCCTGATTTCTTCTTGGATGAATGAGCTAGTACATATCAGTTTGAACCTATGTCAGAAACTCTTGAGACATGCCTTAGTACATATTGCATAATAGAGAAAGATGCTCAAGTTCTTGATCTAATCGAGACTAATGAGGATATAAGTGGAACATGGAGTATGCACTTTGATGGGTCAAGGAATAGAAATGGATCAGGGGTTGGTGTTATGTTGATCTCTCCTGCACAAATAAGATACTACTTCTCCTTTAGGCTCTAATTCAGTTGCACCAATAAAGTGGCCGAGTATGAATCTTTGATTCAAGGTCTCTTACTTGCCCAAAAGAGAGGAATTCAAGCCTTGAGAGTATATGGGGATAGTGAGTTGGTAGTTAACCGAGTGAGAAACTAGAATATCACCAAAAATGGCCTACTCAAGTCTTACAAACACAGAGTGTGGGATTTTCTTGAGGGCTTCAATGCATTTAATATTAAGAGCATTCCTAGGAAAGAAAATAGACATGCTGATAGACTCACATTAGTGGGTGCATCTTATGATGTACCAGGGAATCTTGAGGAGAAGAAGCAACAAATAAGGGTGGTAGTGAGGCCTACCATCCCTGACAACAACATTCATTGGTAGGTGTTTGATTCTGATGAGCAAATTGTGAGTTTTTTGCAGAATGAGGCAGAATTCTCAGAAAGAAACCAGTCAAGACTGCGAGATCAATATGGTGATCAGATCATTCATCTCAGTTCTAACAAGTTGACCAAGGGTCTCATTACCTTGGAGAGTGTCTTTAATCTTGATGATCAAACAAGAGGCAAAGGAATGAATCTAGCTACAGAAAAGGATGATTATGCCCCAGTTACAATTGCTGATGGAAAATTTCTGAATATGGGGAAGGTATGTTCCGAGACTGAGCAAGAAAACTTCATTCATCTATGTCAATAATTTAATGATGTACTTGCTTGGACATATGATGACTTAAAAGTGTTTGACCCTATTTTGTTTCAGCATACCATATATTTAGTTGATAAGGCCAAACCAGTAAGGCAAAAATAGAGGCTAGTGAATCCTAAGATTGAGCCTCTAATGAGAAAAGAACTATCCAAGTTGATAGGGGCTAATATAATATTTCCTATCAAACACTCATCATGGGTAGCTAACCTTGTCCCTATAAGGAAGAAGAATGGAGAAATCAGACCGTGTGTGGACTTTAGGGATCTTAATCAGGCTTCTCTTAAAGATCACCATCCTCTCCCTTCCATGGAGAAAATCTTGTCCAGAGTCAGTGGGTCAAGGAGATTCTCTTTTCTTGATGGATTCTCTGGTTATAACCAAGCGTTGGTTAAAGAATCTGACAGACATAAGACAACATTTACTACTAAATGGGGCACCTATGCTTATTGCAAGATGCCATTTGGGCTAACTAATGCAGGTGCCACATTTTAGAAGGCAATGGAGATGGCCTTCAAAAAATTAATTGACAAGTTTGTCTTAGTATACCTTGATGATATAAATGTATATTCTAAAAATGAAGAAGATCATTTTAATCATCTAAGGTAGGTATTTCTAAGATGTAGAGAGTTTGGGGTTTTCCTTAATGCAGCCAAGTGTGTCTTTGCTACAAGCCAAGGAAAATTATTGGGACACATTTTATCTAAGGATGGGCTAACCATTGACCTAGAAAGAACAAAGGCAATAATTTCCCTTCCTCTTCCTAAACACAAGAAGGGGCTGCAAAGTTTCCTTGGTAGAATAAATTTTGTAAGAAGGTTTATTCCTAATCTTACCACCATGGTGAAACCTCTTATAGCTATGCTTAAGAAAGGTATGGTCTTCTCATGGACCAAGGAAGGGAAGGAGAGTTTTGAAGAGATCAAGATAGCCATAGCCTCAACCCCTACTCTCATGAACCCAAATTTTGAAAAAGATTTCATCCTCTACACTCTAGGTGGTGAGTCAAGTATCTCTGTTGTCTTGACTCAAACAAATGACAAGGATGAGGAGCATCCCATAGCCTTCTTTAGTGAAGGGCTCAAGGAATATGAAGATAAGTATAGCTTTATTGAGAAGTAGACCCTTGCGGTCATTAGAGCCTTGAATAAATTCAAGCACCTCTTGTCCCACAATAAGATCCATTTGTTGGTGCCCCATGCCAGTGTAAAGGACTTCCTGTTAAGCAAGGATATCAGTGAAAAGAGAGCTGGCTGGATCACTAAGGTAATGGAGTATGCTATTGATATTCAGATTACCAAGCTGGTAAGAGGGAGAGAATTGTGCAAAGAAATGTTATCAGGCCAGGATTCAGAGGAAGAGGCTACTATGGTAATAATAGAGCAGTAAGAGTTAAGAAACATTAATGGCCCAAGGAGCTGGATAAATGATATGAAGAGCTTCTTATCAGGGAATGGATACCCTCAGGGATTGGACAAAACTAAAAGGAGACAATATAGACTATAGTCCATTCCCTATGTTGTGATTGATGGTATCCTATTCAAGAGGGATTTTAATGGGACCCCGTTGAGATGCATTGAAGAGGATTAGGCTAAGAGGATGATTAAGGAACTTCATGATGGCCCTAATGGTGGCCATTTCTCTGCAAGAACAATTTCCATGAAGACCATGAGGGCTGGTTATTATTGGCTATCTTTGTTCCATGATTGTTATGGATATGTGAGAAAATGTGAGAAGTGTTCTTTCTTCTCAGGCAAATAGAGGCTTGCAACTCTCCCCCTTCGTCCTATTCAGGTGGATCATCCCTTTACCCAATGGGGGTTGGATTTTATAGGCCCCATTAGTCCTCCATCTATTGCAAGTCATAAATGGATTTTGGCTGCTACTGATTATTTCACTAGATGGAAAAAGGTAGTTGCCTTGAAGGATGCCATAGAACCATCAGTTGTGAATTCCTTGATGGAATTGTATCTAGGTTTGGTGCTCCTTCTACTATCATCTCAGACAATGCTAAGTGTTTTGTTGGAACCCAAATTTGTGCATGGGCAATAAATCACAATATCTACCTGAGCACATCATTAAATTACTATCCCCAGGGTAATGGTTTAGCCGAGTCTTCCAACAAGAAACTGATCAGAATCATGAAGAGGGCAATAGAAGACAATCAGAGGGTCTGGCATAAGAAATTAAGAACTGCTCTGTGGGCTGATAGGATAACACCCAAGAGATCTGTTGGGAATTCACCTTTTGTGCTACTATATGGTAAGAAAGCCAGACTCCCAATCTCATTGGAATTCCCATCCTTGGAGTTGGCTCACCAGCTTGAATTGATTGAAGATAGTGCCATGTTAGTAATAATGGTAGAGCTAATTGAGTTAGAAGAGAAAAGAAATAAAGCTATGCAGACCCTAGAGATGCATCAGTAGTAGATGAAAAGGAGTTTTGATAAGAAAACTAGGGTCAGAACCTTCAAAGAAGGAGATTTAGTTCTAAAGTGGGATGCAGATAGGGAAAAACTAGGAAGACATTCCAAATTTGATGCACTATGGAGTGGCCCCTATCTGATTTCCAGTTGCAAACATGCTAATGCATTCCAGCTAAGCCAGCCCAATGGAGATATTTTTCCCATTCCAGTCAATGGGATTTATCTGAAGCCTTGTTTCTAAAAAATTGGGAATCCATGTACATAAGTAGTTTAGTTTTTTTTCTGTTGTTTCTTGCTTTTCAATAAGTGCGCGTACACATGGTTCTCTCTCTGAGTTGCCAGCTTTCAAAGTTTTGACAATTTTGAGGTTACAGAAGCAGAGCTAAGGTTTTCAATGTTTTGATCTCCTCATAGAAGGGTTATGGTTTTGCAGTTTTCAGATTCATACCTTTTTGACTCCATGGCCCAATGGATTGTTTACAGGCACTGGTCATATATCGAGCAGGCTCATGTCCCCTGTGAGTTGCCAAAAATGTTGTATTTCAATCTTCCCGTCAAATTCATAATTCATATTGCCCTTCCCACCTTTGAAATATCCATAGTCAAATACCCATGGAAATATTTAAATACCAAAGTTTTAAACCTTATGATATATTTTGTGGCCCGCAAGTTCTTCATCATCAGATCTGCAGAGATCAAGGGTAGGCGCCATCGCGCTATGGAGAAGCTACACAAGATTTATGTTAGCGACATGGCACCCTATTGACACGTGTTTGGTGGGTCCAGAGGGCCGAGAAAACATGTTTTGGTGGGTCAAAAAAGTTTCACGATGGGCTGGGCGAACATGTTTTGGCTGGCCGGAAAGTTCAAAAGGTGGCAAGGTGCCATGGCGCCAATGGAAAACTCACGAGTTTTCCATTAACGACATAGCACCTGACCGGTCGAAGGGTGCTTCTACGGTGAGTCCCAATGTTCGATGGGCAAGGTTTGCGGCAATGGAAAATGTTCATGGGTGGACCAACGGAAGCGGGCCGGGAAGTCAAAAATGTCGGTAGGGTACCATGTCGCCATCGAAAAAATCAAGAGTTTTCTGCTAGCGACATAGCGCCTGAATGGAAAAGTCACCATCACGAGACTTTCGACAAGTTGGTGGGTCCTAGCTAGTACCTTGTTAGCTTAGTTGAAGTTCCATGCCATGCTAGCCAATCAAAATGGAACACGTCTACAAAGGAAAGAATTATTATAATTGGGTGCTATAGCGCTATGAGGATTTGGCCTCGATTTCCTCATAGCGACATGGCACCTAGTTGACACGTGGCCACTCTGTGGGGTCAAAGTCTTGGGTCTTCCAAGGTGGTGCTTCATTTGGCCAATGGGGGACTGCCACGTATGTTAAATCAGAATAGAGATTGATCGTGGGACCGAATCTCCAACACGGCTAGTACAGTAAAGGGTTAAGTTCTCCATCATCAGATCTGCAGAGATCAAGGGCAGGCGCCATCTTGCTATGGTGAAGTTGTGTGATCTTTACCATGGTGACATAGCATTTTGTCAACACATGTCTTGCTAGCTCAACCAAAGTTGGCACAGTCAGTGCAATCATCGTAGTTAATGTCAGCCATTGAAAGGTGGCATAGATAGTTCGATAAAAGGTGGTCAATCGCAAGAGGACTTCCTAGGTGGAAAAACAAAAGGAGGCGATTGGCCCGCATGGCCCAATTGGCTTGTGGAATTGTTTGACCTGCTTTGACCTCACAGGTTCATGAGCCCAGAAACATGGAGAAATCAATTTTTTGATGTGAATCTGAATTCACGATCAATTGCCACCAACTCAGTAGTAAATGATAAGTGCAGAGGGCTTTCTAATCTATCATGGTGACCTATCTACCCATGTCAGAGGAATGTTGTGGCACTGTTTCTATCTACTCAAGGTAGTATTTCAAGGAATTATTAGATTTTTTGTGCCCAGATCATATCTTTGATTGGATTTTCAGTGCTGAGAATTTATGATGGTGGGTAGAAGTTATTGCAGAGCTAAAATTCTCAGTTATGCCTGAACTATAAAGGCAAGTTTTGTTTTCATTTTAGAGGGGACTCCTTTTCTAATTTCTCTGCTACTTCTTGCAGGTCTACACTATAAAATTCCCTTTGTCTCTGAGTTGTATAACATTTTGTATCATCTCCTTCAACCATCAATGCGTATGTGCATCCATCTTGCCTCCCATTAGTGTATTGTTGAGATCCGTGGCTTGCATACTATATCTATTTTTGGCCTATTAGATTATATATAAGTGAAATCCTTTTCCTTGTGTTATTCAGTTTGGTTTCCTGATCTGTATGTGGTTGTTGATTGACATAAGTCTGGGTGTGTATGTTCTTTTGAATGTTATCTTGGTTTTGTAGTGCATATATGGGCAGAAATGAGTCTAAACAGTCTATTTTGGTGCATCACCTCCTTAGATTAGACTAGGTACATTTGGTTTCGTGCTCTCCCTCTCCCTTTTCCTCTCCAAGAAGTAGATAGGTGTGCCCTGATAGTAAAAGGAAGCCAGCCTTCTCTGGAGACTCAACCTCACAGTTCAAGTCCCACAGCTTGGAGGTTGTTTCCATTGTTTCACTAGGTTGTCCTCGTGCATAGGCCTTGGACAAGGGTGCAAACCTAAGTGACAACATAACCTAGCACCCCTTTCAACACATTTCATGTCAACATATGTCCCTTGGGGTCCTCGGACCCCTAGGGACATATTTGGTTTGTTCGAATGGGTCAAAATGCATCATAAGATAACCTAAGACCCTTTCCATGTATTACATGACAATATATGTTTGTAGGGGTCCTAGGACCACTAGGGACCTATTTCATTTTTTCAAATGAGTCGAAAGGGGTCATAGGATAACCTATGATCCCTTTTGATGCATTTCATGACAACATATGTCCCTACGAGTCCTAGGGCCCCTAGGGACCTATTTTATTTGATTGAATGGGTTGAAGAGGTCATAGTATAACCTATGACCCCTTTTGATGTATTTCATGATAATATATATGTCACTAGGGATGTTAGGACACTTAGGGATCTATTTGGTTTGTTCGAATGGGTCAAAAGAGGTCATAGAATAACCTATGACCCCTTTCAATGCATTCAACTATATTATATTTAATAATAATAATACATTACTATATTTTGATAATAATAATAATATATGACTATTTATTTTAGTATAATAATTATATATTACTAGATTTTATATAATAATAATAATCTTATATATTACTATATTATATTTAATAATAATAGTCATATATATTACCATATTATATTTAACAATAATAATAATCATATATATTACTATATATTATTATAATAATCACAATAGTCGTCATATATAATAAAAATAGTCAATACTAACAATGATTATTGATTGTGCACACTTCCCAAATTTTGATTTCCCTCCAAAATTTGGGTCCATTTTTGAAAAGAAAAAATTGGCCACCAATTTTGTGGGTACCCAATTACAAATCAGGTACCTGATCTAATATCAGGTACTTAATTAGGCTTTATATTTACAAAACCTCTTTGGTCAACTCAAAAAGTGTGTTTGAGATAGGTTTCACTGACACTTAGACTTTGATTAGCCATTTAACAATTTTTTTTCATCGAAATTCAATGAAACAAAACGTGTGTTTTGATAACACTCTCAAGATTCCATCAATATAATTGTTATCAAATTCTGAGTTTGATAAGTATTTATTAGTTAATTTTTAATGAAGATATCTGTAAACTGTTGATTGACATACTAATTGAAAAATAGTTATAACTTTCAAATGGTATACCATTGTTGAAATCCAAAAGTTATGTCACATTGTATGCTTCACTTAGTATATGAAAAAAATGAAGAAGATAATTTCGTAAAATTTTCAATTAGTTAAGATGGTCAGAAACAAGAGTTATTTTATTGTGGAAAAGTTATATTTCAAAATTCATATATAATTATTTATTTGGAATATAAATACCCAAAAAAATGCATCACATCTGGGTATGAGTCTACCTTTTATATCTATAATTATATTTAAAATTATTCTAATTTGATTTTGACTAAGGTGTTCAAACACACACCTACTTTTTATTTTTTCCCTAAAATTTTTGTAGTAGTACATTAAAATCAAAAATTTTGAAAAATAAAATAATTTTTTCTCTAGATAAGGCCTAGTAGTTTAGAAACTACATTTAATAATTCTAGGGAGATTGTTGATATGGCATTGATTTTGGAAGGGTAGTCTTTGTATATGGTATTAGAGCTCTTGGTTCTTCCTTCAGGCCTTGAGTTCACTATGCTAGACACATAACTATAAGTCAAATAGCTTAATCTATGTTTGTATGAATTGATGACATGGGTTACATTTTGTGTCTCAAATTTATGATTACTTTGACATGGAAAGATATGATGCTCCTTATGAATGTCATAATTCTAGGTTGACATTGCATTCTTTTAAAGATTGTAAAAATAGAAAGTTTAGGGATTGATTGGTAATTTGCATACATCATATGGTTAATGAAATATATTGATTTAAATTACATGGTTATATAATATAGATATTGTTGTATTATACTTGAATTATTTATTTCTTTGTGTGTGTGATGCAAGAAGGGAGTGAATTTCTATTAACTATTGAGATAGTCAAAAGACAATTGACTTTTTCACTAGCCTATGAGTGCCTACTAAATCAAGAATTGGTTTATGATAGAATTTTTTTTTTAAAGTATTTTATTGTGTAAATAGCATGTGAAGCACATGTGGTGAAAGAATTTTTTATTTTATTTTTATGCTAGATTAATGTGCTTCATTCAGTAACCTATTATAATAAGTAAGAATAACATGAGTTCAATTTCCAAAATTATTGCATGTTCTATTATGCATTTAGAAATGTGTGATTATCAAAATAAATTACATATGATGCATGCGAAGTTTAGTTTTGTTCTTAGAGGTCCTCGGATGCAAGGTGTCATTAAATATCTACTCTCTCTTAGTGATGAGTAAGAGTCATTGTGCTTTATGTGAGTTGAGCTATCATTTGATTATTTTCATTTTTCATGAACCTTGACATGATGAGGGGCTAGCTTGTAAAAGTTTCTTTTAAAATTACTGTTACCTATTTTTCCTCACCAAAATTTGAATTCAGACATTTGAGCCCATCCAACGGTCATCTTCCATATTTCAGTATTATTTTTAATGCCTGAGAAATATCAAAAAAATAAATAAATGATAAAGCCTTATGGTATTTCTTTATTTCCTAATTTATTCTGCTTCACCACAACTTTCTACGTTGTCAGATCTTGCACAGATCTACGGTGGGCACTTTCCCACATTTTAAAAATGCGCTACCTTTACATAATGCAAGAAAGTCCCTTTGCGTGAACCCACAATATTGGGTACCACTTTTGAGGGATGAAGGAAATCACGAAATGATGAAAAATTCACATATAGAATTTTACGTATGTTCGCCCGAACATGTTAACTATGTTCGAGCAAACATATAAGCATTCTATGTTCACGAAAATGTATCAAGTTTAAATAAGGTATGTTCGTGTGAACATACCTTGTTAATATGTTTGTGTGAACATATTTGTAATGGTGATTTTGCGATTAAAATTCCACATTTCTATTTGGAATCTTGATAAATTTACCTTTTTTGTATGTTCGTACGAACACAAATTATTATAAATGTTCGTGTGAAAACATTAAATTACATTTTTGGCTATCAGATTATTTTTCTCATACATTTTTGCGAACATATGTTCACACAAACATATTAGACAAATTTGCACGAACATTGTGTTCGTATGAACATCTCAAATTACAAATTTTTGGTGTTGTTTTCTGGAGAAAAAATGAAATTGGCTCTTTCGACCCCTAAAATTGAGATTGAATGATCTCCTACTGTAAAATAAAAAATGCCAATTTGTGCTACTCGTAGCAAGATTTCCAATGACTATAATTGTAATACATATTATATTCATTAAGACTTTCAAATATGAGTTTAACTCATTATAGGTTCATTACTGATTCAGCATCAACCGACTTCGACAACTTGGGAGAATTAGTAAATTAGGTCAATTTTTTTTGAAAAATATGAATGAACTAGCTTATTGAGATACATTTTTATTCAAAAATAAATAAAAAAGGTTTTTGATAAATTGACTTCAAATTATCTGTGTCAAATGGAACGTATGTCTGAATTATGATTCATGTCACTTCAAAACTTCATAAACTATACAATATTCAACCAAAATGAATCAAACCAAATGCATTCTCTGGCTATTGATGTTAGGAATCTAACACCAAAAGAATTACATCATTATAATTTCTAGGAAAAAATTTATGTATGTCAAACAGACTGTCACTCTTTAAAAATATTGAATTTTATTATGTACCACTTTTGGAAGGAGTTGAAAAAATTAACCTAAATAATTTTATTTTTTTCAAATTAAAAAATATGGTTACAAAGTAGGAACAGAGTACTCAAAATCATTAGTTTATGTCATCTTGAAATTATTTATAGTTTTTGAGATATAGTCAGTTGAACGTGATGTTTGTTGCAAAAATATTGATTTCAATGTCAAAATTGGTCAAAAAGTGGAACCCATTACTGTGGGATCACCCCTTTGTGACATGTGGATAGGTGGGTCCTTGTTATTCTTGTGGGCCATAGAAGGGAGAGCTATTAGGTGAGCTAGTAGTTTGATTGGCACCCACTTTCCTACATTTTATCTTTTGTTAGACTTTCTGACAATGCGGGCAAGTGCCTTGGTGACACATGTCCATATGACATCATGGTGGATATTTACAGATGTTTAGAAGGTGTGAGTTATGTACACCATCAAATCTCCCAAGATCAATGGCTGGTGCATGCCCACATTATAAAGTTGCAAGGAAATTAAGCAATGCGGGCAAGCACCTCGCTGTTGTGTGTCCTTGTGGGGTCAGGTTGTTTTCATGGGCTAGAGGGTGATGTCAAGTGGTGCCAAGTCATGTTGAGTTGGGTGCTGAATGGTTCATGGGCCCAGAAATTTTGAGGGACAACTACAATATTATAAGGATCTTTCACAATTGTTGATCTTGCAGAGATCAATGATTGATGCTTTCCTGCATTATGAAGATGCAAGGACTTTAAATAATGTGGGTAAGCACCTGAAGGACACGTTTCCTTGTGAGCTTAGCTAAAGTATTAATAGTTGGGTTGGTGGTTATATAACATCACGGTTAGGGTTTTGAGGAGGTGGTGTGGTTAGTCAGTTAGATGTGGTCAACTATGTGGAGACTTGCAAGGTGGTAGAAAAATGAAAGATTATTGGTCCATGTGGCTCATCCTAGTGGCAAAGCTCTATTGACTTGCTAACTTTTCTAATTCGCAAGCTAGGAACAGAGGGGATCAAGTTTTGTTGCATGATTTGAACCTCATGATCAATTCCAACCACTTTCGAGTGAATGCGACACTCCACCACCTCTAATCCTACCCATCTACTCAGTTAGAATGGTTTAATGGCACTATTTTCTATCTTCTCAGGGTCCTATTTCAATGAGAGATCAGATTTCATGTTATATGAGTCTATGCCAAGGTTGGATTCACCCTAGATATGCATGATTATTCTCTGTATGACTTAATGATGGTGATTGTCAGGTAACTTTAGCTAGAAATATCTGAGTTATGCCTAAGCTATAAAGGCAATTTTTGTAGATTTTTTCCTAGTCGACTCTTCTCTGACTTCTCTAATATTGCTCTGCAATTTCATGTGTAAATTCCCTTTGCCTCTAAACTATATGACATTTTGCCTTATCTCCTCCAGCCATTGATGTAAAGTGCAAGAGTTATTTGCCTCTCATTGGTGTTTTTTGGATATCTACAATCTTGTATGACTGTATCTCTTTTGGCCTATGAATGGTATATAAATGAATCCTTTCTCTCCTTGTGTCATTCATTTGGGTTTTCTGATCTGTATGTGGTTGTTAAATTAAAGCAAGTCTAGATGTGTATATCTCTTGATGTCATGATGGTTCAAGAGTGCATGTATGGGCAGAGATTGGTTTGAACACTCTATTTTGGTGCATCACCCGCTTAGGTTAGAGTAGGTAGATTTTCTTTCATGCATTCATTCTCCCTTTTCCTCTCCAAGAGTAGTTAGGTGCACCTTGATAGTAAAGGAAGCCGACCTTCTCCAGAGACTCAACCTCACAGTTCAAGTCCCACAGGTTGGAGGTTATTTCCACATTTCACAAGGTTGTCCTTAGGTCAAAACTTTGGACATGGGTGCAAACTTTTGTGACAATAGTTTTTGGCACGCCCGGTGGGACAATATCTAGAAAATTCAAGTCTACTAGTGTCAAAAGGAAGATCTCAAGATTAATGCTGAGGAGATAGTACTGGCTTTGGTGTTCAAGACTTCAAGAGGCTCATTCTTCAAAGTACTTGGTGACTCTAAGGTTCAAATACATCTAGTTCTAGACCAAAGTTGCAGTAATTCATGCCCAAAGCTGAAACAAGGGCATCTTCTAGAGGTAAATTTTAGTACCAAGAGCTCTCCTTTTCAAATCCTAGAAGAAGGAAGACTAGAGTATCTTTATCACAAGTTAGGAGTGCAACAGAAACAAAAACACCTACAAGATCTATCTCTACTCCTCCTACTATTATATCTCAGCCTAGATTGCCATTAGCACATATCAATAGATCATTGGTCTATATGGCACAACCTAGAGCCCATACTTTTTCCACCTTTAATGGTGGAAGTCCTCTTTTATTGGCTCAAAGACATGACATACCAATAGCTGCACTCAAAAGTATACCAGAATTTATTGGCAAAACTTCTATCTCTCCCTCAGAACACATGCAAGAAGTTGCAAATGTCTATAATATCCATGGTATTATAGAGGATGATGTTGCAGTTAGGCTTCTAGCCTCATCCTTGAAAGGAAAAGCACTACAATGGTATAGAGGTTTGGCTCATGGTTCTATAATAGATTGGGATGGATTAGGAGCAAGACTATGTAAACACTTTGAGGAAAAAAGTGACCATTTGTCACTTTTAGAATAGTTGAGTACTATAAAAAAAGCCCTCCATTAATGTATGACTGATTTCAACTATAAATTTCAAAAGACATGGGATAGAATACCTACTTTAGTAAAACCTACCCCTGGTAATGCCTTCTTGCATTACCTCAAAGCTTTTAATAGTGACATTGCCACTACAATCTAAACTATGGGAGTAGATAACTTTCCTAATGCTTATGACATAGAAATAAAGTCATAAAACATCCTAATACAAGGAGGTAAGCTAGCTCCAAGGCCTCCGATGCCTTTCTTCCCTGATGTTCCAAATCACCATCCAGCAATGGCTCCTCTTCCCATAACTTCCACATCACAATCCCTTGCTCTAGTCTCTCAAGCTTCCACATCTTCAAATGGGATAGATGAGATCAAGGAGATGATGCAATCTATGATGCTAAGCATAGATAAAAGATTACAATGCCAAGAGAAGAAGCTAGATGATAGCTTCTTTGTGATGCAAAAAGTGAGCAACAAGGTGGTGACTTTAGAGAGACATCAAGCTCAAGGTAGTAAGGCTCATAAATTGCAACATTAAACTCTAAATAGTGGTAGGCCTCCAAATTATAATTATGGGAACAATTCTTTTGATTAGAATAGATAGAATAGTCATGCTTCAACCTCAAATGTAAACCAAAGCAGGGCCATAGTTCCTCAAAACAACATGGCCCAAGATCAAGATTTTTGTCCCTCCTATAACTACTCTCATGCCCGTTGCATGTGTTAGAAGGCTGAATCTTATTTGTCTTTGAACATCCAAGAGCTTGCAATAGGACAATCATATAGGGAGGAACAATTCAAAGATGCCTCATATATGCAAGGACAAGGTGATTGCTCCTTTATGAATCATCAGGTGGAGGAACATTGTAATGTAAACCAAGATTTTGTTGCTCACAACACTAGGAGCAAAAGAAGAGCTATTGAAGATGCTACCCACCTCCCCATCCCAATCATGCCTCAGCTTCAAATGCAATACCTCATGAGCAAGCAGTAAATGATCAATCAAATACCTTTCAGTAGTAAAGGCAAAATAATAGCAAAAAGGATGTAAGTGATCCTCAGGTTGTTCCACCTCAACCTCCTACAAATGCAGCTCCCAAGGTTTCTACCAAAGTACCTACTATGCCATTTAGTGTGGTAGAACAAATGAAGAAGACAAATGTGAATATTTTCATGTGGGATGTTGTTGCTACTATACCCATGCAAAAGAGCTTGCTGCAACAAGAATTGGAGAATATTGAACCAAAGGGTTAGCCACCCAACATGGAAAGTTCCACAAGCCTAGTACAACCATAAAGGGAGGAAGAAACAAGTAAAAAGGTTAGACCTCCTCCATTTTATGTTTCTCTAATTATAGGGGGTAAACTAGTCCACAATTGCATGATTGATTTAGGGGCTAGTAGTTCAGTGATGCCTAGGTGTGTTGCTAATGCTTTGGAAATGAAATATGAGCCCATTGTTAAGGATGTATTACAGCTGGATGGTAGTATTTTCAAGACTATAGGGATCCTTAAGAATGTGGAAATGGACCTACATGCATGCCCTAGTTGTACTGTAACTCAAGATATATATGTTGCTGAAGTCAAGCCACATTTTTCCATCTGTCTATCAAGAGACTTCACTGCCCAAATAGGTGGTTACATATCTTTTGATTGGTCATATATGTCTTCTAGGATGAGGTATGGGACCAAAGCTTCAATCAAAGCAGATCCTCTAGCCCTCCATCATATTGAACCCTATAGCTCTAATCTCATCAACATAAATTGCACTATAATGAATGAGCCTACTACTTCCCTAGCAGAGATACCTGAATTTCTCTTGGATGAATGGGCTAATGCATATCAATTTGATCCTATGTTGGAAACCCTTGAGATAGGCCTCAGTACATATTGTATATTAGTGAAAGATTCTCTAGTTCCCAATCTTGTGGAGACTAAAGAAGACATGAGTGACATATTGAGTATGTACTTTGATGGCTCAAGGAATAAAAATGGGTCAGGGGCTGGTGTGATGTTGATTTCTCCTGCACAAGTAAGGTACTACTTCTCCTTTAGGATCTAGTTCAGTTGCACTAATAATGTGGTGGAGTATGAATCCTTGGTTCAGGGTCTCCTACTTTCTCAAAAAAGAGGAATTCAAGCTTTAAGTGTATATGGAGATAGTGAGTTGGTGGTTAATCAAGTGAGAAATTGGAATATCACCAATAATAATTAGCTCAAGTCTTATAAACATAGGATATGGGATTTTCTTGAGGTTTTCAATGCATTTAATATTCAAAGCATCCCTAGAAGAGAAAATAGACATGCTGATAGACTTGCAGCAATAGGTGCATCTCATGATGTGCTAGGGAATCTTGAGGAGAAGAAGAAGAAACAAATCAAAATGGTAGTATGGCCTGCCATCCCTGACAACAACATCCATTGGAAAGTGTTTGAATCCGATGAAAAAATTGTAAGCTTCTTGCAGAATGAAGCAAAATTTTTAGATAGAAACTAGTTGAGACTACAGGATTAGTATGGTGATCAAATCATTAATCTCAATTCCAACAAATTTTCTAAGGGCCTCATTACCTTAGAGAGTGTTTTTAATCCTAATGACTAGGCAAGAGATAGATTCATGAACCTAGCTACTGACGAAGATGGTCACACCCCAGTCATGGTTGCTGATGGAAAATCCTTAAACATGGGGAAGGTATGTTCTAAGATTGAGAAAAAGAGTTTTATTCATCTATGTCAACAATTTAATGATGTATTTTCCTAGACATATGATGATTTAAAGGGTTTCAACCCAAGGTTGTTTTAGCACACGATAGATTTAATTGATAGCGTCAAACCAGTAAGAAAAAAACAAAGGCCAGTGAATCCAAAAATTGAACCCTTAATGAGAAAAGTGCTATCCAAATTTATTGAGGCCAATATAATTTTCTCCATCAAGTACTTGTCATGGGTAGCAAACCTTGCCCCTGTTAGGAAGAAGAATGGAGAAATTAGATTGTGTGTGGACTTTAGGGATTTTAACGAAGCTTCCCTTAAAGATCACCATCATCTCCCTTCCATGGAGTAGATTTTGTCCAAGGGTAGTGGTTCAAAGAGGTTTTCATTTCTTGATGGATTTTCTCGCTACAATCAAGTGTTGGTCAAAGAGTTTGATAGGTACAAGACTGCATTCACTACCAAATGGGGCACCTATGCTTATTGTAAGCTACCATTTGGTTAACCAATGCAGGTGCTACATTCTAGAAGGAAATGGAGATGGCCTTCAAAAACATGATTGAAAAGTTTTTATTGGTTTACCTTGATGATATCACAATACATTCAAAGAGTGTAGAAGATCATGTTGATCATTTAAGATAGGTGTTCTCAAGGTGTAGAGAATTTGGGGTATCCCTTAACCCAAGCAAGTGTGTCTTTGCTACCAATCAAGGAAAATTATTAGGAAACATTGTATTTAAGGATAGTTTAACGATTAATCCAGAAAGAAAAAAAGCAATACTTTCTCTCCCTCTTCCTGAACATAAGAAAGGGTTGCAAAGTTTCCTTAGTAGGATAAATTTTGTGAGAAGATTTATCCCTAACCTTGCTACCATGCTAAAACCCATTATAGCTATGCTCAAGAAAAGTATGGCATTTGCATGGACCAAGGAAGGGAAGGAAATTTTTGAAGAGATCAAGGTAGCCATAGCCTCAGCCCCCACTCTCATTTGTCCAAACTTTGAAAAGGATTTCATCCTTTATACCCTAGGTGTTGAGTCAAGTATTTCTACTATCTTGACTCAAGCAAATGATAAAGATGAAGAACAACCCATAGCCTTCTTTAGTGAAGGGCTTAAAGAGTATGAAGACAAATATAGCTATGTAGAGAAGCAAGCACTTGTAGTCATCAGAGCTTTAAAGAAATTTAGACACCTCCTGTCTCATAATAAAGTTCATTTTTTAGTACCCCATGCTAGTGTGAAATATTTCCTTTTGAGCAAAGATATTAGTGAGAAGAGAGCTGGTTGGATTACTAAAGTAATGGAATATGATGTTGACATATAGATCACTAAGCTAGTAAGAGGGAGGGGGTTGTGTAAATAGATGATATCATCTCAAGAATTAGATGAGGAATTCATTATGATACTAACAGAGCAACACGAAGCAAGAAATGATGAACTAAGGAATTGGATGGATGATATAAATAATTTCTTATTAGGAAATGGATATCCTCAAGGGTTAGATAGAACTAAAATGAGATAGTATAGATTATAGTCAATTCCTTATGTCATAGTTGATGGTATCCTTTTCAGGAGAAATTTTAATGGAACCCTATTAAGATGCATTAACATAGACCAAGCTAAAAGAATGATCAAAGGGCTTCATGATGGTCTTCATGGTGGTCACTTCTCAGCAAGGACAACTACAATGAAGATCATGAGGGCTGGTTACTACTAGTTGTCCCTATTCAATGATTGTCATAGGTATGTGAGGAAATGTGAAAAATGTGCTTTCTTTTCTGGTAAGAAAAAGCTTGCAGCTCTTCCTCTTCATCCCATTTAGGTGGACCGGCCTTTTGTTTAATGGGGATTGGATTTCATAGGCCTTATCAATCCTCCTTCTAGTTTTGGTCACAAATAGATTTTAGATACTACATATTACTTTACCAGATGGACAGAGGTAGTTGCATTAAAGGATGCAATAGAATCTTCAGTTGTTGAGTTCCTTGAGAGAATTGTGACTAGGTTTGGTGCCCCTTCAACCATTATTTCAAATAATGCAAAATCTTTTGTGGGAGCTCAGATTTGTGCATGGGTAGTTGACCATTATATCTACTTGAGCACATCCTAAAACTACTATTCTCAGGGAAATGGTTTGGCTAAGTCCTCCAACAAAAACCTAATTATGATTATGAAAAGAACTATAGAGGATAACCAGAGGTGTTGGCATCAAAAGTTGAGAACTACACTGCGGGTTGATAAAATAACACCTAAGAGGTCAATAGGGAACTCACCATTTATGTTGGTATATGGCAGAGAAGCAAGGCTTTCAATTTTATCAGAATTCCCATCCCTAGAACTAGCTCATTAGCTAGAGAAAATTGAAGATGATGCCATGATAGTGAGAATGATAGAACTGATGGAGTTGGAAGAGAAGAAAGGTCAGCCAATGTAGACCCTAGAAACACATCAGAAAAAATTGAAAAGGAGATTTGACAAGAAGGCTAGGGTTAGAACCTTGAGAGAGGGTGATTTGGTTTTGAAATGGGGTAGACAAGGAAAAACTAGGGAGGCACTCAAAATTTGATGCACTGTGGAGTGGTCCCTATCTAATTTTCAGTTGCAAGGAGGCTAATGCTTTTCAATTAAGTAGGCTTGGTGGTGAAATTTTGCCTATCCTAGTCAATGGGATCTATCTCAAACCATGTTTCTGATAGGCTTGAAGTTTCCTATACATATTAGAGTAGTTTTCTTTCTACTAGTTTCCTACTTTCCAAGAAGTACACGAGCACATGTGTTTTGCTAAGGTTGCAGAGTTGCAGAGATAGAGTTTCGGTGCTTTTCTATTGTAGAGGTAGGGTTAGGGTTTTGTGATACACTGATCCACATTGTTTTGACTCTATAGCCCAATGGATGCATAAGGTCATTGGTCATACACATAGCTAGCTTGTGTCCCTTCTAAGTTGCCAGAAATGTTACCTATTTTGCCCTGCCAAAATTTGAATTTAGACATTTGAGCCCATCCAATGGTCATCTTCCATATTTAAGTATTATTTTTAATGCCCGAGAAATATAAAATAAAAATAAAAATTGATAAAACCTTATTTTATTTCTTTATTTCCCAATTTATTCTGCTTCCTCACAACTTTTCGCATCATCAGATCTGGCACAGATCTATGGTGGGTGCTTCCCTACATTTTGAAAATGCACTAGCTTTACGTAATGTGAGAAAGGCCCTTTACGACATGTGGATAGGTGGTTCCTTGTTGTTCTTGTGGGCCACAAAAGGGAAAGCTACTGGGTGAGCTGGTAGTTTGATTTACGCCTGCTTTCTTTCATTTTGTCTTTTGTCATACTTTATGACAATGTGGGCAGGCACCCTAGTGAAACATGTCCATATGATGTCATGGTGGATATTTACAGAGGTTCAGAAGGTATGGGTTATGTACATCATCAGATCTCTCAAGATCAATTGTTGGCGCATGCTCGCATTATAAAGTTGCAAGGAAATTAAGCAATGTGGGCAAGTGCCTTGCTACCACGTGTCCTTGTGGGGTTGGGTTGGTTTCATGGGCCATAGTGTGATGCCAAGTGGTGCCAAGTCATGCTGAGTTAGGTGCTGAATGGTTTATGGACCCAAATATTTTGAGGGGCAAGTGCAGTATTATAAGGATCTTTCACGATTGTTGATCTTGCGGAGATCAATGATCCATGCTTTCTCATATTATGAAGATCCAAGGACTTTAAACAATATAGGTAAGTAGTTGAAGGACATATGTCCTTATGAGCTCGGCTAAAGTATTAATAATTGGGTTGGTGGTTATGTAACATCACGGTCAGGGTTTTGAGGAGGTGGTGCAGTTAGTCAATTAGATGTGGTCAACTGCATGGAGGTTTGTGGGGTGGTAGAAAAATGAAAGATTATTGGTCCACGTGGCTCATCCTGGTGGCAGAGCTCGATTGACTTGCTAACTTTGCTAATTCACAAGCTAGGAATGGAGGGGATCAAGTTTTGTTGCGTGATTTGATCATCATGATCAATTCCAACCACTCCTGAGTGAATGTTGCACTCCACCACCTCTGATCCTACCCATCTACTTGGTTAGAATGGTTTAATGGAATCATTTGCTATTTTCTCAGGGCCCTTTTTCAACAAGAGATCATATTTCATGTTATCTCAGTCTATGCCAAGGTTGGATTCACCTTAGATATGCATGATTATTCTCTGTAGGACTTAATGATAGTGGTTGTGGGGTAACTTCAATTATAAATATCTCAGTTATGCCTGAGCTATAAAGGCAATTTTTGTAGATTTTTTCCTAGTTGACTCTTCTCTGACTTCTCTAATATTGCTCTACAATTTCATGTGTAAATTCCCTTTGCCTCTAAACTGTATGAAATTCTACCTTATCTCCTCCAGCCATTGATGTAAAGTGCAAGAGCTATTTTCCTCTCATTGGTGTTTTGTGGATATCTACAATCTTGCATGATTGTATCTCTTTTGGCCTATGAATGGTATATAAGTGAATCCTTTCTTTCCTTGTGTCATTCATTTTGGTTTTATGATTTGTATGTGGTTGTTAGATTAAAGAAAGTCTGGATGTGTGTATCTCTTGATGTCATGATGGTTCAATAGTGCATGTATGGGAAAAGATTGGTTTGAACACTCTATTTTGGTGCATCACCCCCTTAGGTTAGAGTAGGTAGATTTTCTTTCATGCATTCCTTCTCCCTTTTCCTCTCCAAGAGTAGTTAGGTACACCCTGATAGTAAAGGAAGCCAGCCTTCTTCAAAGACTCAACCTCATAGTTCAAGTCCCACAACTTGGAGGTTGTTTCCATGTTTCAAAAGGTTGTCCTTAGGTAAAAACTTTTGACATGGGTGCAAACTTTTGTGACAATAATTACCTAGACACTGATTTCTTATTTGACCTATCTATTGTGACTCTTGTTCAGTTTTATTTTATTGGGTTTGTGCCTCCTTCTTGGACATTGATTTGAGAATTTTCAATCTTTATTTCAAGATTTCTTGATCTTGAGGTGGCTAGGCTATGTAATTTTATGATATGAATCTTGTGCTTTGTACCGATGTCATCTATATGATATGATTTATAAGGGAGTAGATTGTGAAGAACATGCCATTCTTCCTTTTGCATTTTTTTTTTAATTTTGTTTATTTTGGAAAGCTTACCTTCTTGTGTGTGTGTTGAACATGGATAGACAAGGAGGGGTAGAAGTGATGCTTTCCTTTTTCACTCTACCTGCAAGTGGAGCACTGGTACTAAAAAAATGCTTTGGCCAAAAAGCTATGTGAATAAGTTTTGTTGATATGCTTGCCCATGTTTCATCTACTTGCAACATCCTTTTGTGGTTTCACAAAACACACACCCATTTATCCTTAGAAATGGGGAACCCCTAGTAAATTTTTTCTTTTCTAGACCCCTAGTCCTATGTTTGAGTCATTTTAAGAGTTCTACCTAGAATCTGGGTCTTATTCTGCCCTCTACTTAAAAACCCATGTACCAAAATTTAGATATTTCAGAAGAAAGAATGATTTAAAGTAGAAGGAGAGCACTAGCATGCCTAGTGCATGTGTGCACCTTCCAATTTAAGCTAATGTGCTAAGGCCACTAGTACAAAGCACTTTCCTTTGGAAGTGTGGACCTGTGCATATACATAGGTGTTTACCCCCAAAGAGTGTGCTCCATTCTAGGACTATAAAATCTTAGGACCCCTTCCTCTTCTACACTCATTATCTCCTCTAAGTTTTAGATGAGAACACCTCTACACCCTTTGAGGTGTGTCATTGTCTACATGTTCATGCACAAACAACACTAAACATCAAGATTAGGAGGTGCACAAGTTTGCACTAGTTATTCACAAAACCTATCCAAGGGTTTACATAACATATTATTTTGTGTATCTATTAGCAGTAAGGGCCATAGATTATCAAGAATTTTTTAAGAGGGGAAGCATGCAAGATACTAATGCACAGCCTTGTGGTATACCACTAGCTATTAAATAAGAAGCTCTTGGATCATAGAAAAGCATGTAGAATAGTGAATGATGCTTTTATTTTTGCAATCATCTGGTTCATTGAGGGAGATTATGCAAAAAGGATGTTAGTAGAGGAAACAACAAGAATTGCATAAATAGGTGCCTACTACATCTAGCTTAAGAGATTCACATACTTAAGGGTAGCAAGGACAACTCTGAATCTAAAGAAACTCCTAAGATATTTGATGGATTGGCTCATTTTACTAGAGATTTTGAGATAAATCTCATCTGCATATGATAAAGTGAAGAAACAACATAAGAAGACCTGGATATGGCCCATCACCATAGGTCTATTCTGAGTCAAGTAAAAGCACAATATCATGACTTTTGATACAAAATGAGATCAGTATCCCTTGGAAGACTATAACTCCCCTTGTCTGTTCTTTGAAAATATTGGTAGAGTTTAATATTTGGTAGGAAAATAGTTTAAACATGAAGATGCCATAGAGGATCATTGGATGAATGTAGTAGATGACTATGATATCTAGACAACAGATTATTGTAGGATGAATCTTTATTTGATAGGTTGTGCCTTGAAAATAAAGGTCTCATTGAAGGTTGTTCAACAAGACACTTCAGATGTCCTGGATCTCCTATATAATTGGGATAAGATATGTGATTGACCAATCATGAATGTATAAATTCATAGAGAAGAAAATGTAGTTATCAATTATAAGGTAAAGCATATAATCTAGTTGACCAAGGAATTGATTAAGAGGCCATTCAAGTTGGACCTAGTTCATCAAAAAGTGGTTTTCCAGGCCACAACCTACCTAGTAAAGGGAAGAGGGGCGAAAGTTATAGTACCAACATTCATAGCCCAATCTCCAATTAGGCTAGAAATGATATATCAACATGATAGGGAATTTGGATACTTTAAAGCACAAAATGGAAAGAATAAAAGGAAAAGAGATTCTCCTCAGCAAGCTAAGCTTGAATTCGAAGGGACTCAAGCCCAAGAGGCAACTCAAGTACCTGAAAATGTAGAAGCCACTCAAACTTAGGATAATCCACAAGTACCACCATTGGAATACAGACAAGGACCTAAATAAGAAGCATAAGAGGTTCCCCCACATGTTTAAGAGGAAGAAGCCTCTTCATTAGCTCCTAAGATAGATAAAACTAAAACCCCAATTGAAAGGGCTTGAGGACAAAAAGTGAAAAGAAAGGTTATTCCTAGTCCTTTAGTCCTAGAAACCATTCTTGAAGAGGATAACCTTCCCTTGAGTTAGAGGAATCATATGGCTAGGGCTACTATGGAGTGCCACTATAATGCCATCATCTATTCCCACACAGCCTATTCGGGTTACAACTTTGGAGGATGAATAACAACAATTGATTAATGAACAAGAGGGTCAAGGCATTGATATATTTAATATGTAATATTTTGACTTCATGCCTATGGGTATTAATTTTGTAGGTGATAAGATAAGGGATAAACCAATGAAACAACCTTTACAAGATGATCATCTCTACCTTTTCCACAAGGACATCTAGGTGACCCACCATCACCAAGTTAAGATTTATCTATCTTGGATAAAGGTTTAGCCACTCCTCTCCCTCCTATTAATGAAGAGTGAGTACAAGCTATGTAGGAAGATGAGTCACAATAAAGACCCATCGATGAAGTATTAGAAGATGGGAAAATATATGAATAACCTCAGCAAACTTGTCAAGACATAGAGGTGAGGACTATGGACTCAACAAACACAGGGATGCTTAATGTAGATCTCTCATTGAAAGAGAAGACTCTAGAGAAGAGTGATAAGGGAAAGGGTCTAGTGGTATAAACTCCCTCTTCAACTAAGTATACACATCTCTAATGGGAACTACTCAAATTTGGTTCAAGAGGGAGGTGATGGTTAGGCAGAAAAGGCAACTATATTATACTATAGATGAGGGAATGAAAGAATTAGTTGAAGCCCTCAAGAACCATGAGCCACATATGGGTGATGTACAAAAATTGGCCTTCATTATGAAGAACAAAAATTAGGACTTGTTTGCTCATTTTTCCATCCCTCCTCTACATTTAGTTATTGAATATTTGACCCCAAATGATTATCGAATTAGAGAGGTCTTACTAGGAAAGCCCACTATGGACACTGCTAAAATGTTGATCACAACAGGAGTTAAAGAAGTGTTTAGACAATTAGAACAAGATAAATCTGAATTGATGAGGCCCTCGAAATGAAACGAGCTTCTAATAGGCTATTTTCATGGATGGTTGGTCCTTTGGACCCTAGTCATCTAAGGTTCAACTCTAGGTAATTGGATAAGAGAGATGGTATGCGAGGGAAGAATTGGATAATATAGATGATTGGATCATGAAGATTGTTTTTGGTAATAAAGTAATGGAGACATTACATGTAGATATTCATAAGCTCAAGGATAAACCCAAAGGAAGATTTTTGAGGCTAAGAAGTATTACAACAATGCTTGCCTTGACATTTTTGAAGACGAGTCAAGGGATAAACTCATGTATGTGCAAGAAGTTGTCAAATAGTTTTGGAAGAACTTTGAAGAAGCTTTAGTTGATGAAGACATTAGACAATCATTTGAGATAGAGGAGGTGTTGCTAGAATTGGATGTAAAAGTGGGAGAATTTTTGGAGACTCACATAGAAGTTAGCAACTACTAGAAAATGGTAAAGAATAAGTATGATGTGGCCCAAGTGATGGAGATCATAGAGAAATTCAAGAGCGAAAATCCATACATATCTCTAGTATAAAGGGGAAGAAAACCTAGAGGTTAGAATTTCAATTTTGACACTTGGGAAAATTTTGAATTTTTGGATTTTTCATTAAGGTACACTTCTTAAAAGGTGGGCCTAAAGTTTATGAAGAAATTAGAGGTGCATCGATAGTTAACTACTAGTTCAAAATGTAGTGCTTTCCATGCATTAAAAACACATTCTAACAACAATTTAACTCCTACAAACATCTAAAGAAGGTCGAGCTTTTATTTTAAGGCATCTCTAGAGACTCCTACATCATTTGATAGATTCCTTCTTATTTTCTCATGTTTTCATAATTTTTAAGTCATGTAAAGGCTCATGCACCCATTAATGAATACAAATAAGGGTGGAGTCCTACATAGCACCATTTAGTGAGTTAGTTTGCATATAATTAGATTTGTTTTATTAGTTTTAATCATATATTTGCATGAAGGAATCACTCACTCTCAAAAAAAAATTAGGTGATGATTTCCTATACTTGAGGAATTAAATATGTACTCTAGGTTGTTATTTTGAAGCAATAATATATGCTACTTATGCTCTCATTTTAAGTGTAATGATTATCGTTAGAGTGTGTTACATTTTTTGGATGTATGTTCATGGAGTGTAATGAAGCCAAGGGTTTTGTTGTGTTATTTTGATTGAGAGATCTTTTAATTCTAGTGTATGTCACATGTTTACAAATTCCACTAACATACTTAGTTTGAGAAGAGATCACCTACTGTTCATGCATAGCTTTTTGTCTTGCATGAGAACGGTTTCCATGGCCTTGCAATCTACTAAGAAGTGAAACATCTTATGTTTACTAAATTCCCATTGATGATTGCATCAGTAGAATGAAGGAAGCATTTCTCCTATTTTCATTGGCTACCTACTAATCTTTTCAAAAGCTTAACTCATAGACGTGTTGTTTTTGTGGCTTATTTCTATTAGGGATTTATTTTTCAAGTCATTTTCTTTAAACCTCTTTTTACCTTATCTTTGTTATTTTCTTTGATAACCCTTTTTTAAATTAGGAATTGATATAGTTGTATTGTTAGATTGCATTCATTTTTTTAACAAAATACCAAAAACCATAGCTTTTCTTTTTGTGGTTAATTTTCAAATGACAAGTAGATTGATCATCTTATCCAAAATTGGTTTGAACTTGAAAAGGCCTCTTTGTCAACAAATACATTTATCTCCAACTGAGCAAATTCTAGTAGGTCACAAGATTTCCTAGATCCTTTGATTTGGTCCTATATAAGCTTTTCAAGAGGAGTTTGAAAGGATTCCTATTGTTAAGCATCATGCAAAATGACAATTCAACACATCCATGATTAGAGCTACTTGGACATATGTGGGAAGTAGTATGTTTTATGGTTACATCAGATACCTTGTTCTTTTTGCATTGTATTGTCAGGTTGGGAATCCTACATGTTAGGTAGGATCCTAAAGAAAGTACTTTTGTATTGTGTGGGCATTTCCAAATAAGGAATTCTATGTGTTAGATAGGATCCCAAGGAAGTGAATTTTTTTATTATTTGGGCATTATAGGGTTGGGCATTCTATATGTTAGGTAGAATCCCAAGGAATTATAAGGTTTCATGGTTGGGCAAGAAAGCACCTCAACCATATTTTATGTGATGATTTAATGGCATGAATGCCATACATCACAACTTGTTCTTATATATTGGTTAAGTGCACTATGGTGATGAGATGGGCTTGAGGGCCTAGGTCACTAAATTGAAAAAAGAAAAGAAAGATTTATTCATCTTGTAGGTGATTGGTGAGCATACCTAGATAATTTACTTAATGATGCAAATCATATGGTAGATGGTATTGAACTTATATGTTGTGCTTATTATTCAATGTCTAGAATATAGGTCAACATTTTCTATGATGCCCATTGACATATGATGCTTTAGATTATACATCATGTATTTATTGAATCATGCATTTTGATGGATTGATGATGTGTAGGTTAAAATCCTTGGATAATGTCATGTGTTACCTTCTCAAATGGATAATTATTTGTTAACCTATCAACATGGTGAATGAAATAGTTGTTGACTATTTAAATAGGATTTTTCATTCTTATTTATGTATTATTGTCATTGATGATGTGGCAATTTCTTAGTAGGGTACACTTCTTACATATGATATAATAAAGTTGGACATGTACGTCTGCCTCTACATCAACCACCTATTGTTCCACCAAATCCTCCATCAATGGCTTTTTCACAAATATTGTAGACTTGAAAATCAACTTAATAGGTGTACTCAATGACCTTCATAAGAATCCTAAGAAGATTTTCCCAAGGTTCATCTACAGAGAGACAAGAAAAACTAGAGATAACATCAAGGTATTCAAGGAAAATTGCAACCAAAAGTAGATTGCTAATGAAAATGTGGTTCTTCTCTTATTCTCATACTCATTGGGAGAAGTTGTCTTTAATTCATACGTCAATTTACTACTAGGATGTGTTGGAGACTAGAATACTTTCAAAAAAAAAAAATTTGAAACAATTCAAAACTTTCATCAACCTAGTTAAGATACATCATTAATTCATATCAATCAAAAGGGACACAGCTGAGATGGTCTCATGCTTCAACCATTATTTTCATATGGCATACCACAAGATGGAAATGCCATAGACTATATAAGTCAAAGCTACAGTTCAGATTTATCTAAATTCTATGAAACATCTTACTACCATTTTTCTGAGAAGACTTCCCGATGTAGATATCGACACATTGGAAAAGCTCTTCTTGGAAGTAATTACCTTCACAAAACATGTCAATCCTTATGGAAGAGGATTGATGCCTATAGCTCAAGCTATTATAATGATGCTAGAATATCCTATTAGAGCACTCTTGATGCCTAGCCAATTTATATCAAAGAATCTAGTTCCATTATAGCATGCAACCACTTCACAAAACCTAGCTATAACATACCTAGGATATGAATCTCCAAAAATTGCTTTCCTTGATAAAAAGGCAACATCTTCCACTGACGTAGACAATAGTTTTGCCTTAGAGTTTGGTCAAATGAAGAAGACCATGTCTTGAATGAATAATGAGCTGACCTACTTGAGGTTGTTGCAAGAACAAAATAGCAACTTTCAAATAAATAATGTTGGTCCATACAACAACAACAATTATGGTCATAACTACAATAGGAATTTAAGTGGAAACAATAATGTAGGAAATAATAATGGAGGGAACAATTTTAATCCTCTTGATCACAATGACAGTTTCCAAAGACAAAATCAATGATGAAACACTCATCCAAATAATCAAAGAATACTTGCAAATTATAATAACAACAATGCTCAGTATGTGGACATCAATCAATATGACAATAATAAAAATGAACCTAATAGTGATGGCTTATATTACAATGGAATTCAAGAAGCAAATCAAAATTCATAGTGAAATAATAATGAGCCTCCCCAGCAATTCAATGCTATGCTAATAGAAACCTATGATACTATACAAAAAATGGAAATGGAACCACAAGTCATTGAAGAATATTTTTTCCCATTCAGTCAAGAAACACATATACAACCAGAAGAGATGTTTTCTTTCTAAAATGACAATTAGAGTACTTACAATCCATGAAGTTAGAAAGAACCTATGACAAATGGGATTCCTCTAGTGTTGCAAACAACTCTGCTAGATCTGAGAGCAAGCCATAGTTCAATAGCAATTAGACCCTCATATGGAGGACATCAAAATCAAAACCAAGGGAATGTTCCTACAATCTTGAAGAACCCTACATGGTCAACCAAAAAGTATAGTGTAGTGGAAGATTTGAAATGAATGAAAGCTAACATGTCCATGTTTAACATTCTACAAAATTATCCTAATTAGTAGGAAGTATTGATGAAAACCCTGGATCATACAAAGTCAACTCCTAATTTGAATATTGTTCCTCAAAAAATAGTCTCACAATAGGTTAATGCTTCAGAGGCCATGCCAACTATGTTTAAAGACAAGGTTAAGGTGCATCCTTTTTGGCTTAGTATTAGGATATATGGAAAGAATCTTCATAATTTCCTAATTTATTGAGGAGCTTCTTGTAATGTCAGGCCACTTTCAATAGCACAAAGGTTGAGGGTCACTCCTCAACCCTCTAATTGAATAGTGATACAATTGGACAAAATGGAAGTAAAAGTCATCGGTGTGTTGAAAGATGTTTGAATACAATTACCCATTACTCCTTGAACTCAAGACATCATTGAGATAGATATGGTATAAATTCCTAAGACATATGGATTGCTACTAAGTAGAGAATGGACAAAATTCCTAAGAGGATGGTTTTCTACTGATTTTACTCAATTGTGGTTACCATGGAAAGGGTTGAATAATCAAATCAAGATAAATGCAGAGCCAAAGTTAAAAATAATGATTATAGAATATAATGCTCCAAACAAGATGTCATTCTCACAATTAGATTTAGGTTCTTATAAAGTAATGGCTTTTGGCACAACTTCAACTAAAGCATTAGCTGATCACAATGGGAGATCCACAATTCCCATCCCAAGAGAAGAAATCGTGACACGATTCATAAATAGCATTGTGGTAAACTTATAATGCCTATTTGAAGAAGCATATCCAAATGTTTTGCTTCTTCCAAGATTTTGTAGATTGCATGAAGTTAGTCATTGAGAGTTTGAATATTCACATTGCCAGGAAGCAGTCATTGAGATATTAACACAGATAATAGAAATAAATAACCACCAAGTTCCAAAAGAAGTACCCATGGAAAATCAAAGTTCTACAAACATATTTGAATATATGGAAAAGTTGGAGAAGATACCGAAGATCTCAATGCATCATACAGTGATACCTCTTCAAATGGTTGATCTTTATCTTCTCCTCCACCAGGAATGATCAAGGTCAAAAGAAGGAGACATTACATAAAAGGTCAAGGTTGGAATTTAGTAGTCATTCATCCCAAGCCTAAAATGGAAAAAATTACAAAATTGATTGTGGCAATTGAAGATAAACAACAGAAACATATGCTCCTCATATCAAAGGGTAATAATGGAAAATCATTAAGTCCACCCCTTAATAGATTACAATGGGTTCCAAAGAAATAATCTTTTAAAGTCCAAGTAAAAGAAAAGCTATGGATGAATAAGCATAAGTCTAGGAAACCCAAAGAAGAATCCATTTGGACACTCAAGATTGATGGCTCCAAATGTAAATTAGGAGCCAACATAGGTATTGAGATAATCAACCTAAAATGTAGGATTTTTTATGTAGAAATAAATTAAAATTTTGATGTACCAATAATTTTTTAGAGTAAAAAACTTTGATTTGAGGACATCTCTTCACATTAGATAAGGTAATCATAGCTCTCATAGTTGAAGGAGACTTACAGTTCGTGATAAGACAAGTGAAATTTATATACTCTTGCAATGAAAAGAGGTTGCTCACTTACTAAAAAGATTATGGGATCTAATAGATGACTTTGAAGCTTTGAACATAAAGTCCATTCCAAGGAGGAGAAACATGGTAGCAGATGCCCTCACAATTTCATCTAGTGCATTACAACCTATCGAGAGAACAAAACTGAAAAGATGTTTAGTAGAATTTCTTGTTGCCCCATCTATCCTAGACAATATTACAAACTTCCAAGTCTTTTAGGATGACCAAAATATACTCAAATTTATTATGTGTAATGGCCACTTTAAAGGGAAAGATATTGATGACACTTTAGATGAAAAACCTGAGGATGATGAACTTGAAGATGAAGATGGGATCCTAAGTTTTAAAACCAACACTATCCCTAATGGGATGGTTGAGTTGGAGCACATCTTTGACACTGATGAATCAATGTTCAATAAAAAAATGGTCAAAGAAAAGGAGATCAAGGAATCTAATTCATATAATCTAGGTACAAATGAAGATCCAAAAATGGTAAAGGTTGGAAAGGTGTGCAACACCTAGGAAAAGGAAGATATGCTCAAATTTCTTAGAGAATACAAGGATGTCATTGCTTGGAGTTATGAAGAGCTCAAAATGTATGATCCTAAAATCATCATGCATGATATTACATTGAAACTAGATGTTAAACCTTTCTTTCAAAAGCAAAGACTTGTTAATCCTATTATTGAACGCTTGATCATGAAGGAAGTCAAGAAATTATTTGATGCCAAGATTATCTTCCCTGTTTACAATTCTACATGGGTGGCTAACTTGGTTCTATGAGTAAAAATATTGGAGAGATTCATCATTTTGTGGATTTTTGTAATTTGAACCTAGCATCTCAAAAAGATAACTTCCCTTTTCTTTCACTGGATGAAGTACTACAAATTGTCAATGGTTCTAAGGTGATGTCTTTCTTATATGGATATTCTAGATATACCAGGTAATGGTGGATGAAGAAAATAGGCTAAAGACTTCTTTCATGAAAAAATGGGGGACTTTTTCTTACAGGAGAATGCCCTTTAGGCTGATTAATGTAGGGGCCACATTTCAATGAGTCATGGATGAAGCTTTTAAGATAGGTATTCAACATATGTCAAAAGTATGGCATATCACTTGATCCCAAGAAGTATTCATTTGGGATTAATAAAGGAAAACTCCTATGTCACATCATCTTTCAAGTGAGAATCTTCATTGATCCTAAGAGAATTGAAGCCATTATAAAGTTGTCACCTCCACACAAGTGTAAAGAACTCAAATCTTTCTTCAGGAAGATAAATTTTGTATAAAACTTTATAAGTGGCTTGGTGGAGATAGTTGACCCCTTTAATGATCTGCTCAAAAGGGAGAAAAAACATAATGGACAATAGAAATTAAGAAATCATTTGAGGATATCAAAGTGGCTATTTCCATAGCCCTAGTGCTTGTGAGTCTAGATTATGGACTACCTTTCAAAATATACTCTTTTGCTTCAAAACATTCATGTGCTAGGATTATTACATAGAAGAAAGATAAATAGGATGAAAGACACATTGATTTTATGAGTTGCCCTTTAAAAAATGTTGAGTTAAACCATTCTAATCTTGATAAACAACCTTTTGTTTTGATAAAAGCAATAAATTTTTTTAGCTATTATATACTTAGGAGCTATGCAATGGTTCCTGATCCTACGGTTAAGTCATTGATAATAAAAAATGATTTTGGTGAAAGGTGAGGAAAATGGATGACAATCCTATAAGAGTTTGATTTAGAAATTCAACCCATTGTGTTGATGAGAGGAAATGGATTATAAAAAATGATAGTTGATAACTAGATCAAGCATGAGAAGAAATTCTAATTTGATCATGAAATTTATGTGTAAGATCAAAAGAAAATTGTAGTATCTCAAGTATATTGATCAAGGTATAATAACAAATCTTTGGTACCAAGATATTGTTTACTATCTTTTAGAAAATTTGTACCCCAATCAGATGAATAGTTCATAGTGTAGGGGATTCAAAATGAAGTGTGAATCCTACATGTTGCAAGATATAAAATTGTACAAAAGGAACTATGAAGGAATTTATCAAAAAAATTTGGGATGAGAAGAAGTAAAAGAATTTTTGGAACAATTTCATGATAGGTATAGTATAGGACATGGTTCAACAAAGGTTATGGCCCATATGATTTTAAGATTAGGTTATTTTTGGCCCATAATCTTTAGGGATACTTTTGAACATGTGTGTACTTGCCACATTTGTCAAACTAGCGCTAAAAAAGAAAGACATCCTACAATTCCATTACAACTAGTGTTTGAAGTATGCCCCTTTGAAAAGTAGGGACTAGACATTATTGGTCTAGTAAACCCACCATTTTCAACTAGACACAATTTTGTTCTCACAACTACCGATTATTGCACACACTAGACATAATCATAAACTTTTAGAAATTGCACCACTAAAATAGTCACTAATTTCTTGTAAGAACATATTATTACTAGATTTGTGATGTCATTCTTCCTTGTTTATGATAATTGATCAACCTTTGCATCAATATTCCCTACCTAGTGGGCATTGGAAAATCAAGTTATAATCAAGTTCTCTTTGAATTACTATCCCCAAGGGAATGGTGTGGCTAAATCCATGATAAAAACTTGATCATAATAATAAGACATTTGCTAAAGGAAAATCTTAGAGATTGGCATACTCAATTTAAATATGCCTTATGGATAGACTAAGTCAGGGTCAAAAATGCTTTGGGGGCATCCCCATATCTGCTCATCTACAGACAAGAGCTAGTGTTTCCACTTAACCTCAAGATTCCTATTTTCAAATTCATGAGTGGATATAATGAAGATGCTGAAAGGGTTCAGATCAGACTAATGAATCTCTTAGAAATGGATGAAAAATGGACAACATCTTAAGAACATATGGTAAAACATTAGGTTATTGTTAAAAGGTTATTCGACAAGAGGGCCACTATTAAATCTTCTAGAATATAATATTTGGTTCTTTTATGGGACAAAGTGAAAGAAAATATAGGAAGCCATACTAAGTTTCAATGCTTGTGGATTGGCCCTTATTAGATCATAGAAATTCTAGGAGAAAATACTTTTAGGCTGAGTTCTTTACAAGGGAAATTGGTTCCATTTCCAGTCAATGGGCAATTCTTGAAACATTACTTTGAGACCTAAAAGAAAATAATAATAATAATAATAGTATAATTACTTTTCAAAAGTGTGTTTATTTTTGCAAGTGTGTTTTCTTTTAGTAGTGTATTTATTTCTACAAGTGTGTTTGCTTTCAATCATGTGTTTATTTCTGCAAGTGTTTTTTCTTTTACTTGTGTATTTATTTCTGCAAGTGTGTTTGCTTTTAGTTGTATGTTTATTTCTAGAAGTTTTTTTTCTTTTAATCATGTATTTATTTTTGCAAGTGTGTCTGATTTTAGTTATGACCTTATTTTCAAAGTTGTGTCAGTCCAGGGGTTAGGTGCAATCAAGATTTTGTCTTGATGCATTTCACAAATCACTCCTTGTGGTTTTGACTTAAATGAAGAGGTATTTCTTTGCCAAAGAATTCAAATGATATGTATCTTCTACCAACTAGAGGAGGATGTTGGTTATAGTTGTAAAGGACTTATAGTCCTAAAATCAGGGTTACAAAAAAATAGTTCTCATCACTTTGCAAATTTGAAATAAATGGCTATCTTGGTGCTTTCAAATCAAGGTTGATAGTAGCAAGGGATAGTGTGAAACTTACCACATCAAGAAAAAAGTGTCTTTTCATGTAATTTATAAGGTTGTTGTTTGGCATGAGATTCTTCACAAAGTTCATTAAAGAGGAACACATATGGTTATAACATTAAAAGAGAATCTAATAAACAACACCAATTTGCCTTGGCCACACAATCTAAGTGTGGTTAGGGAATGGAAATAAAACAAAAGAAGAAAGATGGTGTTAAGAATGAAATATTTTGAAAAGGTCTAATGAAAATAACTAAAAAATAGAGATATACACTCCAAAATGGCTATCTAATGTTTGTTCAATCTCTTCATAGAAGAATCAAACAGAAACATGTGAGCTTTATAAAGAAGGACTTAAAAGATTGTTCAGAACCTAAAATGCACAAAGTGATAACCCATTGAGAGCCCTCATGAATGGATTCTCTCATCTAGCTAGACAGTGATTGATATATGTAATCAATGAAGATTTCAAATGGATGGATCATTGGAGTGGAAGATTGTTTCCAAGTTACTAAACGTTGATGACAAGTTTGCACCTTGAAATGTCAAAGGGGATGAATACACTAAGCACACATTAAGCTTGAAGATTTGAGATTCTGAAGTTTTGACTACCAAGGGACTTGAAAGCTATTCAAAGTCTTCAAACTTAGTTGATAATTGATACATTTTAGAGGCATGTTTGTTGGCAAAGAAATGCATTTTGTCATTTCTTCCTTTTTGTTGGGGCTATTTGTTGTGGTTTCATAATACACGCTCCATTTCTCATAAGAAATATGGAGCCCCTAGTAATTTTTTTCTTTCCCAGACCCCTAGTCTAGGATCTAAGTAATTTTTAGGGTTCTACCTAGAATTTGGGTCTTACCCTACCTCTTCCTAAAAAACACATCTATCAAAATTTAGATATTTTATAAGATGGAGTGATTTATAGTAAAAGAAGCACACTAGCACACCTAGCACACATACACACTTTCCAAGGTATGCTAGTGTGCCAAATCAACTAGTGCAGAGAACTTCCCTTCAGAAGTTCATACCTATGCACATGCTCAGGTGTGCACCCTCAAAGGGTACACTCTATCTTGGGCCTATAAAAGCCCATGATCCCTCCCACTTCCATACTCATTATCTCCTCCAAGCCACATATGAGTGCACCTCCACACCCTTTGAGGTGGACCATTTTCTCCATGACCCTACACAAACAACACTAAACACCAAGGTTAATGTGTGCACCTATCCAAGGTGCACAAGTGTGCACTAGTTATTCAAAAAACCTTAAAAAACTAAAAGAAAATCTAAGTGTAAGGTGCACATATGTGCACCTTACAAAACACAAACAAACGAATTCAATATTATGGGGCCCACATGTGTGCCCTGTCCAAGGTGTGGATGTGTACACCATTTTTAACACTTGAATAGATCTTTGCATAGAATTAGGGTGTGCATATGCGCACCCCACAAGGTGTCCATGTGAGCATCCTTAGTATTTTAAGATTGTTTAATCCCTTAGGTGTATAAGTGCACCTAGTGCACGCTTAAGGTGAACAAGGTGCACTAAAGACTGTGTATCAAAAGCATAAATAGGGTCTTTACTAGTTTTTGTGATGTTTTAGGTTTTTGGGTCTGAATTTTTAGTAGCTAGGGTTTGTTTAGGGGTTTATTTTCAACTTTCTTGACCAGTGTGTTTCTATTTTGAGAATATAAAATGGGTTCCTCCTCATCCTCACTCATAGTAAAGATTACTCCAAAACTAGTTGTCTTCAAGTTTCAAGGTGTACAAATGAAATCATGCTTCCAAGATGCAGGAGATTCAAGACACTGAATTAGGTCATATTGATTGGAATGAATTCATATTAATCTTCAAAAAGACAAATGAGAGCTTCCTAATGGTTTCAACACTTATCAGGTCAGGGTTGGTTTATGCGGCTTCACATCCTACATCAGTACAATCTTCAAAGCTTGCATGGCCTTAGCAAATAATTATGTGTTAAAAGAGAGAATGCTAAAGAGTATCATAAGATAGGTCATCTTAGACCTAAGACCAAAGAATATAGAGAAATTTTTCCATCTCCCAAGGGTAGACCAATATTTAAGGTTAACTTATCATCAAGGAGAGAGGTGGTATAGGGATAATGAGTGGAAAGCTACATAAATCATTCAGTCCTTATATTTGATTGATAGAACACCCATCAAATGAAAATCTAGAAAATTTGACATATCTAGAGGGTACATGAAGGATTATATCAAATATTCCATTGTGCTTTTGAGCATGATTATGCGTCTACCAGCAATAGGGCACTTGAACATCTAGATGGTACATTTCATCAAGGTCATCTGAAAGCCTAAAATGATAATTGATTGGACCATAATTCTTGGTGATAATTTAGATGAATATTTGGTTGTGGTCAAAGCCTATTCAAGGTTTTACATGACATCTTATTTGGTGTATCTTTCAACAAAAATTACCATGGATTATCAAGGATTGTTTAAGAGGGGAAGGATGCAAGATGCTAACACATGGCCTTATGTGGTATACCCCCATCTAGTAAAGAAGAAGCTCTTTGATCACAACAAAGAATATAAAATAGTGAATGATGCTTCCATTTTTGCAATCATCTAGCTCATTGAGGGAGATTATGCAAAAAGGATGTCAGTAGAGGCAACAATAAGAATTATAGAAATAGGCACTTACTACATTCAGTTTAAGACATTCACCTACTTAAGGATAGTAGGCATAAATATGAATCTAAAGAAAATCCCAAAATATCCATTGGATAGGCTCATTTTACTAGATAATGTGAGACAACTCTCATTTTCATATGATAGAGTAAGTAAACAACATAAGAAGACCTAGGTATGGCCCATCACCACAGGTCTGTTTGGAGTAAAGAAGAAGCAAGATATCATGAATTTTGATTTAGAATGGGAATAGTATCCCTTGGAGGACTATAAGTCCCTTCATCCATGTTTTTAAAATATTGGCAGAGTTAAATATCTAGCAGGAAAACAATTTGATCATGAAGATGCCATAGATGATCATTGGATGAATGTAGTAGATGACTACAATATCTAGGTAACGTATTATTGTAGGATGACTCTTTATTTGGCAAGAAGTGCATTGAAAATAAAGGTTCAATTGAAGGATGTTCAACAAGACACTTCAGATGTCTTGGATCCCATGTATAGTCAAGATAGTATATGTGATTGACCAATCATGAACATAGAAATTGATAGAGATTAATATGCATATATCAATTACAAGGAAAGGCATATCATCTAGGTAACCAAGGAATGGATTAAGAGGCCATTTAAGTTGGACCAAGATCCTTGAATAGTAGTTATCTAGGCCACAACCCACCAAGCAAAGGGAAGAGGGGAAAAAGTTACAGTGCCAACATTCATAGCCCAATCTTTAGTTAGGCCAAAAATGGTGTATTAGCATGATAGGGAAGTTGGATACTTTAAAGGGGAAAAGGGAAAGAATAAAAGAAAAAGAGATTCTCCTCAGCACTTGTTGAGCCCAAAGTTGAAGGGACTCAAGCCCAAGAGGCAACTCAAGGAGCTAAGAACCAAGAGTCTGAAAATGTAGAAGCCACTCAAAATCAGGAAAATGCTCAAGTGCCACCATCATAATAGGAATAAGGACCTAAAGAAGAAGCACAAGATTTGTCTCACATGTTCAAGAGAAAGATGCTTCTCCATCATCTCCTAAGAGAGCTAAGACAAAAACTCCAATCAAAAGGACTAGAAGATAGAAAGTGCAAAGAAAGGTTATTCCTATTCCTTTAGTCCTTAAAACCATTCTTGAAGAGGATGAAGAAGATGAAGAGGATAACCTTCCCTTGAGTTAGATGACCCATCTAGCTAGGGCTACTAAGGTAGAATGAAAAAAGAGTTCCACTATAAGATCGCCATCTAGTCCCACACAATCTATTCAAGTTACAACTTTAAAGGATCAGCATCAATACTGGATTGATGGACAAGAGGGTCAAGGCACTAATATATTTAATATGTCAAATTTTGACATCATGCATGTGGGTACTGAACTCATAGGTGACAAGATAAGGGATACATAAATGAATCAATGTTTACAAGAAGATTGGAGTCCATTGCCACCTTTTCCACAAGGACCTCTAGGTGCCCCACCATCACCAAGTCTAGATTTATCTTTCTTGGCTAAAGGTTTAGCCACTCATCTCCCTCTTGTTAATGAAGACCAAGTACAAGTTGTACAGGGAGAAGAACCACAACAAAGACCCACTGATGAAGTATCAAAAGAGGGGAAAATATATGAAGAACCTTAGGAAACTTCTCAAGACACCAAGGTGAAGACCATGGACTCAATAGACATACGGATGCCTAATGTAATCTCTCACAAAAAGAGAAGACTTCGGTGAAGAGTGATAAGGGAAAGGGTCTAGTGGTACAAACACCCTCTTCAAATAAGTATATATCTCTAATGGGAACTAGTTCAAGTTGGTTGAAGAGAGAGTTGATGGTTAGGTAGAAAAGGCATCTGTATTGTAGTGTATATGAGGGAATGAAAGAATTGGTTGAAACCCTCAAGAAACCTAAGCCACCTACTAGTGATGTGCAAACATTGGTCTTCATTATGAAGAACCAAAAGTAGGACTTGTTATCCCATGTTTCCATCCCTCATCTAAATATAGATATTGAAGATCTAACCTTGAAAGATTATCAAATTAGAGAGGTCTTTCTAGGAAAGCCCACTGTGGAGATTCCTAAAGTGTTGATTAGTACAAGTGTTAAAGAACTGTTTAGACACTTGGAACAAGATGAGTCTAAATTGATGAGGCCTCCAAAAATTGAATGATCTTCTAAGAGGCTATTTGAATGGATTGGTTGGTCCTTTGGACCCTAATAATCCTAAGACCACTCTAGGTGCAACATTTGATAGGAATGAGAAGGTAGGTGTACAATTGGATCCATTTTTGAAGGCATGCCAACAATGACGAGAAAGTTTTGAGGGAAAAGGTGTGTAGATAATACAAGGAAACCTTAAACTATTGCACCATATGAAAATTAATGTAGACAAGTTGGTTCCTATACCAAACTAGGATTTTGGATTGATAAATGAGGTATATACCTAGGGTAAAGACCTTCAAGAATTACATTCAATAAATGGCTAAAGGTATTGTATGCTTATGGATGTATATATGGGGGAAGAATTGGATACGATAGATGATTGGATCAAGAAGATTGCTGCTAGTAATAATTTAGTGGAGACATTATATGCAGATATTTCTAAGCTCAAGGATCAAATCCAATAGAAGATTTTGGAAGATGAGAACTATTACACTGATGCTTGTCTTGACATTTTTGAAGATGAGTCAAGGGATGAACTCATGTATGTGCAAGAAGTTGTCAAATGGTTTTAAAAGATGTTTGTAGAAGCTTCAATTAATGAATACATTAGACAAGAATTTAAGATAGAGGAGGCATTACTAGAATTGGATGTAAAACTAGAAGACTTTTTGGAGACTCGCATAGAAGTTAGAAACTACCAAAAAAGAGTAAAGAATAAGTATGATACTTTGTACTTGCTAGATTTAGCCCAAGTGGTGTACATCATAGAGGAATTCAAGAGAAAACATCTAGACACACCTCTAATATAAAGGGGAAGAAAACCTAGAAGCTAGAATTTCAATTTTGACACTTCAAATTTCTCCAAGTGCCTACATTTTTTGAAGAAATTAGAAATGCACAAATAGTTAACTACCAGTTCCAAATTTAGAGCTTTCCATGCACCAAAAACACATTTTGACAATAGCTTAACTCCTACAAATATCAAGAGAATGTTGAGCTTTTATTTTTTGGAATCTCCAGAGACTCCTACATCATCTGATAGCTTTCTTCTTCTTATTTTATCATGCTTTCATTTATTTTAAGTCATGTAAAGGCTCATGCACCCATTAATGAATATAAACAAGGTTAGAGTCCTACTTAGCACCATTTAGAGAGTCAATTTGTATATAATTAGATATTTTAAAATAGTTTTAAGCATATATTTGCATGAAGGGATCTCTAACTCTCAACACAAATTAAGGAGATGATTGCCTATAAATTAAGGAATTAAATATGTACTCAAAGCTCTTATTTTGATAGAATAGTATATGTTATTGGTGCTCTCATTTTGAGTGTAATTATTCTTGACAAAGTGTCTTATATTTTGTCAATGCATGTTCATGGAGCCAAAGGTTTTGTTGTATTATTTTGATTGAGTGATCTTTTAATTTTAGTCTTTGCTCCATGTTTATTAATTCTGCTTATGAACTTAGTTGGAGAAGAGATCACCTACTATTCATACATTACTTTCTGTCTCTCATAAGTGCACTTTCTATGGCCTTATGATCTGATGAGAAGTGAAACATCTTATGGTTACTAAATTTCCATCAATGATTGCATCAGTGGAATTAAGAAAGTGCTCCTCCTATTTTCATTAGTTACCTATCGATCTTTTCAAAGTCTTAACTCGTAGATGTGTTATTTCCATGGCTTATGTCTATTAGATATTTATTTTTCAAGTTATTTATTTTAAATCTCTCATTACCTTATCATTGTTATTTTCTTTTTTGACCTTTGGTTAAATTAGGAATTCATATAGTTGCATTGTTAGATTGGATTTATTTACAAAATAGAAAATACCAAAAAATATAACTTTTCTTTTTGTGCTTAATTTTTAAATAGAAAGAAGATTGATCTTCTTATTTGAAATTGGTTTGAACCAACAAAGGCCTCTTTGTAAACAAATACATTTATCTTCAACTAAGTGGATTCCAATAGGTCACAAAATCACCCAAAATGCTGGAGTTGGTCTTAGATCAGCTTTTCAAGAGAGGAGTTAGAAAGGATTCCCATTGTTAAGCATCGTACAAAATGACAACTGAACACATCCATGATTAGGGCTACTTGGACATATGTGGGAAGTATTATGTTTTATGTTTGCACTAGATACCTCCTTTTTACATTGTTTGGCATTGTTGGGTTGGGAATCCTATGTGTTAGGTAGGGTCCTAAAGAAAGTACTTGTTGTATTGTGTGGGCATTGCCAAATTTGAAATTATACATGTTAGGTAGGATGCCAAGGAAGTGGATTTTTTATTATTTTGGCATTGCAAGGTTGGGCATTCTATATGTTAGGTAGAATCCCAAGGAATTGTAAGGCTTCATGGTTGGGTAGGAAAGAACCTCAACCATAATTTATGTGATGATTGAATGGCATGAAGGTCATACATCACAACTATCTCTTCTATATTGGTTAATCACACTATGGTGATGAGATGGGCTTGAAGGCCTAAGTCATTGAATTGATAAAAATTGGATTTATTGATCCTTGCAGGTGATTAGTGAGCATACCTAGATAATTTACTTAATGGTGTGTAGGTTGACATTTACTATGATGCCTATTGTGGTATGATGCTTTAGATTCCACTTTATGTATTTATTAAATCATATATTTTGATGGATGGATGATGTGTAGGTCAACATCCTTAGATAATGTCATGTGTTACCTTCTAAAATGGATAATTATTTGCTAACTTGTGAACATGGTGAATGGAATAGTTGTTGACTATTTAACTAGGGTTTTGCTTTCTTAATTATGTATTCTTTCCATTGATGGCATGGCAATTTCTTAGTAGGACATGTTTCTTACATATGATATAATAAAGTTGGACATTTGGGTCAATTTCTTCTAATATTCTCATTTATGGCATATTCATGTGATGATATGTTGTGTTCGACAATTTTTTTCTGATAATTGGTTTATAAAAAGTAATCATTATTGCTTAATTGGAAGATATTTTATCTACTTACTAATTCAACTATGTATAGTCGACTTTTAACAAACCTAACTTGACTTTTTGGCCTATGTGACAATTGTATGGAAAAGTGGTCTTCCTATAAGAATGAAAAAGGGTATGTATAGATCCTTCCTTTATTTATTTTTATGGAAATATTTTTCAATGGTGTTATATATATGTGATGATCTACCATGTATGTGATTGCTACTTTATAGAAATTTTTTAACTTATTTTATTTAGTCAACTTGCTCAATAAATGATAATCAATGATTTAGTCATCTTAAGTTGTTTTTTTTGGAATCCTAGGAGATATGTCTTTCGATATAGACTTAGTCATTATATTTTCAACTTAGACCTTTTTTCAATATGTTTGATTGGGGTTTAGTTTTAATTTCTATTGATGAAGAACTTTGCGTCAATGTTGTTTATTTGATTTCACTATGTGGTCTTTATATCATTCATTTACTTATCATATTGGTTTGATATATGTCATTAATTTTGAGCTAAATGATGCATTATAATGTAAATACATTTGGATGTCAACATTTTCAAGCATTTAGATGCATAATGGTGATTAAATCTTAATGATTACATTGATGATGTTATATATTCCTATCATTATATTTCATGATGAATTAGATGTAATGGAATTTCATTACTTGATTATGTTTTGTGGGCATTGACCTATTGGTGTGGATGATTTCTCACTTAGCAAGGAACACATGTTAGATGGTCCATGTGGTATATATGGTTGATTATTTATGTTACTCATAATCAAGATGTGATTAAAAGATGAGATACAAAGTCATAAAGTTAAAGGAAAAATGTTGACTCCTAATATTTGAATTTATCTCCTTGAGAGACTGTCATTGTGAATAAGCTAAAATGACTATGAGTGTATATGTATAAGTTTGATAGGAAGTGGATACGAAGTACCTACTAGAAGGGTCCAATCAATGTGATGCCTAGGTATCATAAGTAAGAATAGTTATGAGTTTGATATCATGTGATTTTAAGGTGATATGTTACTTAATTTTTGGATTAAAGTACAAAGATGTGTCACCTTTTAGGATGACTTTTTAGAACGAATAAATTTGATTTTTTCTATCCAAACATCAAATTTTCTCAAACATATGATCTAGATAAATTCATTCTATCTAAGTTACATATGGTCTCACACTTTTCCAATTGGAAATGTCTATTAAATGCATGTTTTATACTACTTTGTATCCAATTACTAAAGAAATATTATTATTTTAGAAAACTGACATTTTAATAACTCTTATTATTTTTTATGATACTTTTTTAGTAAAATAAAAATACCATATTATAGAGTTAAAAGTCAAGAATATTCTCAAATAGAGTTTATAGTGTTTTACTTAGATATAGTATATTGTAATTAAAATTTTCTACAAGCACATATTTTAACACTTGAAAATATGTCAATTTTGAGAAACAAAAAAATATTAAATCATGTCAAAAAAATTTTAAACTATATGATTTTCTAGAGGAGAGAGTCATCTTTTAGAATGTATAATTTTTCTTTTGGTTAGAATAGATTTTTTTGAAAAATGTGGTGGGATTTGAAAACTATTGATTTCGAGTGACTTGAAATTTGAATCACTCTAAAAGAGAAAATATAGGTCTAAAGTCAATTTTTATTTTTGATTATTCTAGACATATGTGTTATTCATAACATAGTCCAAGTTCAAATAGAAATAAGTTTATTTCCATATAGTTTTGTGGTGGGAACTAAACCCCTAATATTCAACATATTTTAAGAACTAAAAAATTGTTTATAAAAATTAGGAAAATATATCATTTCTTATTCCAAATAATTATTAAAAATTAAAATCCTAAACTTCAACCATTTCTACACATTTTATTAGTTTAATCATTTTCAAATTCTTAATAATCATACTAGTTTTATGTCATTAAAGGTGAATAGTTATACTTTTGTTAGCCTTTTGCTTTACAAAAGGGTGACACAAATTTGTGCTTTTACCCTTTTAGAATCATTAAAATAAAGAATTATTTGATTTTCTATTTCATTGGATAATTGATTTTATTTATGATTTATGATGGATCAATATTTTGTGTTGCTCCTATGAATGAACAAATAGAACAACTCATCACAATAAAGGGGGAATATTGTCAAAGAGAGGTAGTCTAACCTTGTAAAAACTATATGCTGGCAATGAAATTCACACACTCATGAAGAAAAAAATTTCAAAATGAGTAATCATTATGCAGGTTTATCTTTTCTTTAATCATGTTTACATCAATTTGTATAGTATTATTTTTGAATAAGTTATGTGCTAATCTTATTAGAATGCAAGATTTATGATCTTGTTATTTTGAAAATCTTGAGTACAAATGCAATTTTTTAAATTTTTTTGCACAAAGCATCAAGGATGATGTAGTTTCTAAGGGAGGAAGGATGTCACAACCACATGATTGTGTGTTTCAAATCAATTCAAATTTTAAATTCCACATAGAATATTGAAATAGTTTTCATTTTTTTATATTTCAATTAAATAAGTAGGTCATGAAATAATATTTTTCTACACTTAGCATATGAGGTGGTGGTTGTGGAAAGGGAGAAATTTAAGGGAAAACATATACTATTTTTTCAATTAAAATAGTTTCCTTAGGGTTGGTCAAATTGACATTTTGGCTCTTGGTCTATTTACTTTAGTGTTTTTTATATGAGTAAAAGAATGTGGGGGGAATGAAAGCCAAAGAAATATATATCTTTGATTTTTTCATTTACAACTCCTCGTGATGCTTTCTAACTCACAATAATTTCCAAGCTTTTTAGATCTGCAACCTCTTGATAAATGACTCCCTACCCATTATGCCCAAATCCTTGTTAATTTAGTTTCTCCCATCACTTTCTCTTCCAAGAAATAACTCTATTTTCTCTATGTCAATCAATCTTTATGAATGAAGGAACCTAGATATTTTGGCTACAAAGGCCAATAGAAAAAGTGGATTATATGTTATCTTCCAAACAATTATCAATCATTTGGGGTGATTACCAAAGCTATTGGAACTAGAGAACACCCCTATTAGAGATGGAGTCTTGATGAAATTGTGAAAAATTCCTTGTGGATACAGATTTGGAATAGGAGTACAATTGTCAGGTTCTTTTCTTGTTCCATTGTTTAGCTAGGAATGAATTTATTTCATGAACTATGATACTATATTAACCTTTTAACTCAAAGATCTTTGAGATAATTTCTATAAATTGTGCTAAAATATTACATTTGAAATTTCTTGAAATTAAAAGGTTAAATGTGAAGGTGGGTAGAGACAGAGAAAATTGAAACACAATAAGAAATATTTATATTATTGATTCTAATTCTTTGCCTTGTGTTTATATCCATTACAACTACCTCTATTTATAGAGGTCTCAAAACCATGCACATGTATGGTAGGAAAGATATGGAATATACAACAATAAAAAAACACATGTACCATGTGAGTAAATCAACATTTATGATGGTCGATGGGAAGCTTCTATATTAAATATGGAGGTTGAAGGTTGGCAACTATAGAAATTATGCATGCCAACACTCCCCCTTAATTTCTACCATTAATTACATCAAACTTTACAATATTCATTTAGTCTCTTAAATATTCAAATTGTTCTTGTGATAATACCTTTATAAATATATCTACCAATCGATCTTCGAATCTACAATACTCCAAGTTGATTTCTCCATTATTGACCAATTTTCAAATAAAATGATATCTAGTCTCAATGTGCTTTTTCCTCTCAAGTGAAAAACATGATTCTTTGACAGTGCAATGGTGGACTTGTTATCACAATAGATTGTAGTAGACTCATTTTTCTCATTCATTAGATCTTTGAAGACTCTTCACATCCATACTACTTGACATGTTGTTGATGTACTGGCTACACATTCTACTTCAACTGAAGAAATAGTCAAGATAGACTACTTCTTTGATACTCGTACCACAATACTTGTTTCAAGATGAAATGCATATCCAAATGTGCTCTTTCTATCATCAATACTTCCTACAAAGTCATTGTTAGTATATCCAACCAGCTGAAAAACATCTAAAGAAGAATACATTATGCCATAATTTAGAGTCCCTACAATGTATCTCAATATTCTCTTTCCTGCTTGTCAATGTGAGTTCTTAGGTGAATCCATGAATCTAAAAATTACACTCACTACATACTTAATCTCAGGCCTAGTTGTTTTGAGATAAATTAGACTACCAACCAACTTTTTGAATTGAGTAGAATCAAATTCAGTCTCATTATCTTCTCTACTTAATTTCATGCCCATTGTCATAGGTGTAGATACTGGACTATAATTTACTATTCTAAACCATCTCATAACATCTTGTACATATTTATTTTGACAAATTGAAATGCCTTTGTCATTTTGTGTTACTTGAATACTAAGAAAATATTTCATTAAATGCAAATCTATCATCTCAAATTATTTCTTCATTGTCAATTTAAACATATCAATGGAAAGATTACTAGTAAAGATCAAATCATCAACATACAAACATACAATCAAAATATGTCCTTCCTTATTGACTTTGGTGTATAGTGTTGGCTCACTAGTACTTCTATTAAATCTGTTCTTTATCATATATGAATCAATTTTGCTATAACATGCTCTTGGTGCTTGTTTCAACCCATAAAGTGCCTTTTTCAACCTATAAACCTTGTGTTCTTGTCCTTTGATTTCATAACCTAGTGGTTGTTGCACATAAACTTCTTCTTCCAAATACCCATCTAAGAAAGCTGATTTTACATCCATTTGATAAACCATCCATTTGTTTTGAGCTACAATAGCTAGTACCATTCTAATAGTATCTAGTCTAGCAACAAGTACAAAAGTTTTATTATAATCAACTCCATATTCTTGTGCAAACCCTTTAGCTAATAATCTTGCCTTATACTTATCAACTTCTTCATTTTTCTTATTCTTAGTTTTATAAACCCATTTTACACCTATGCATTCTTTATTCTTAGGCAAATCAACTAGTTCCCATGCATCATTTTTATCAATAGATTCTATTTCTTCATTCATTGAATTAATCCATTATTTTTCCTTGATTGTATCTTCAAAATATATAGGATCTTGAGCAAAAAAAGTAAAATTTGATTGTAAATCAATTTTGTCCCCTTGTTCATAAATCTCTTGAAAAATTTTAGTTTTATTTTTCTTAATCCTTGATCTCAATGGTGCAAGTGTAGGATTAGAATCATTACTTACTTGTGGACTTGAAGATTCTCCTTGCCCATCTTCCATTTGTGTATTACCTCCATGTGTACTTCTTGAAGGAGTTCCCCTTGCTCATTTATTTGATGTGCTTGATTCTCTTGGTCTTTTTCTTCTTGGTCATCATATAGTATTGGAGTTGTGCCTGTAAATGTCTTGTTTATATTGTCATCAGAAGATTCTTCTTCTTTGAACACAACATCTCTACTTATAATGAATTTTATAGTTATAGGATTAAATAATTTATATGACTTGGATTGTTCATCATAACCAATAAAAATACATTTTTCACTCTTAGCATCCAATTTACTCCTTGTTTCTTTAGGAATGTGTGCATATGCAATACAACCAAATACTCTAAAATGGGAAATACAATGATGCTTACCACTCCATGCTTCTTGTGGAATCTTGTCTCTTATAATCTTTGTTGGACTCCTATTCAAAATATAAATAGCACAAGCTACTACTTCAACCCAATATTCATTTGGTAGATTCTTACCTTTCAACATGCTTCTTGCCATTTCCATTATTGGTTGGTTCTTTCTTTTGACAACACTATTCTATTGAGGTGTATAACTTGTAGTGAACTGCTTCTTTATTCCATGATGCCTACAATAGTCCAAAAACTTTAATTTGACATGTATTCTCCCCCTCTATCTGACCTTAATACCTTAATGAATAGACCACTTTGTTTCTCAACAAATGCCTTGAACTCCTTAAACTTGCTAAATATTTCAAATTTATATTTAAGAAAATAAACCCATGCCTTCCTACTAAAGGCATTAATGAATGTTAGAAAATAAGTGCTCCCCCCTAATAATGACACTTGCATAGGACCACATATATCAATATGCACAATTTATAAAGGTGCCCAAGCTTTATATGACATTTCTTTTGGAAAACTTTCCCTATGTTGCTTAGCTAAGATGCAAATTTCACATGAAGTAAATGGTGCTTCAATGGGAAGCAAGCCTCTTACCATTTCCTTTCTTTGCAATAAATTTAATCCCTTGAAATTTAGATGACCATACCTCAAATACCATATCCACAATATGTTGCCTTGAAACTCACTCCATTCTCATCCATCACTCTTCTTTTCATGTGAAGTGGAAACATTCTATTCTTAGTCATTTCAACCCTTGTAATGACCATGGTAGTAGGAGAAATATCAAATATAATGAAAATTTTATTTTCAAAAATAACTTTATAACCTTTTTGTGTATGTTGTCCCATACTTATAAGATTATGCTTTAAACTAGGTACAAAATACACATTAGAAATAGATTTCTTACCAAGATTTGTCATTACAACAATTGTACCTTTTCCACTTACTTTCACTATGTTATCATTGCCCAATTTTACTTTTGATTTGACTGAGGTATCCAAGCTTTCAAATATATCTCTATTTCCTATCATATGATTGCTACAATGACTATCTAGAATCCAAATATCACTTAAGCTCTCTTGAGCTACATGACATGTAATTAACAATTTCCCTTGACTACTTTCAACAAAATTTGTATTTTGTTTGCCTGCATTTGTTTGCTTCTTCCGACATTCATTTGCTAAATAATCAAACCTCTTCCAATAATAACATTGGAAATTTGGTTTTCCATACCTTTCTGATGCTTTATTGTTATTGCACCCCCTTGAGCTTAAGCTTTGATTTCTCCTTACTCCTTGATCAAAACTCCTTTCCTCTCCTTGATAATTATTCCATCCTCTTCCTCATCCTCTAAATCCTAGATTTCCTCTTCCTCTACCTCTGCCAAGTTTTATTTATGTTTTGAATGCATTCTCCAATGAAGTACTATCATGCATATTCAACCTGTATTCATGATTTTGTAATGACCCAAACAACTCATATATAGATAAATTTGACAAATCCTTAGATTCCTCAATTGCCACAACAATGTTATCAAATTTAATAGGTAAACTTCTTAAGATCTTTTCTACAATTTTTTGATTTGTTAGCTCATCACCATTCAACCTTATTGGATTAACAACATTCATAACTCAAATTAAAAATTTCTCTACTAACTCAGTATCTTTCATTTGGAGGTTTTCAAAATCTCTTCTTACTGACTGCAATTTAGATACTTTTACCTTGCTTATACCTTGATATGTTGTTTCAAGGATCTCCCATGCATGCTTGGATATTGTACCTCCATTAATCCTTGCAAGAATAGTGTCATCCAAACTTTGTTGAATAATTTAAAAAGCCTTCATATATTTTCTCCTACTTTCTTTGAGTTCATCAATTTGATCTACAGTTAATAATGATTCATCCAATGGCTCTACAAATCCATTCACTACAATCTCCAATAACACTTGGGAATGAAATATTATTTTCATTCTAAATGCCTAATGATCATAATTCTTACCAGAAAATATTGGAATCATAAGCTGATTCATACTTAATTCCATACTTTAGAAACAAGTACAATCTTTTTTAAATAGTTGAATTCCTAAGTACGATAGTAGTATCAATAAGATTATCTCAATTAAAAAAATTAGATCTCTAGCTCCTTTCAAAATTAATGACTTAAAATAAGATATAGCTCATAAGCACATAATAAAAATAAAAAACATACCTCAACTTCACAATAAAATGCAATACCTTATGATTGGATTGATCTCAAGTTTCTACCATAAACATTGACAAGAATTTGCATCCTTTAAACTCACAACATACCTTCTTTCTTGCAATAGCAATCTCATTTTAAACTCCACAATCTCCCTATGATTTGACTCCACAATCTACCTATGCTTGATACCACTATGAAGGTGGCCAGAGACAAAGAAAACTCAAACACAATAAGAAATCTTTATATTATTTCTTCTACTTCTTTTCATTGTGTTTATGTCCATTACAACTGCCTCTAGTTATAAAGGTCTCAAAACCATGCACATGTATGGTAGGAAAGATATGGAATATATAGTAGTCAAAAAACACATGTGCCATGTGAGTAAACTAGCATTTATGATGATCGGTCGGAAGCTTCTATATTAAATATGGTGGTTGAAGGTCGGTAGTGGTAGAAATTATGCATGCCAAAAAAATGTATAGCACTTGACTATTTGGTATATGGATGTTGATAATAAATAAATACCTAAAGCATAACAAATTAAGAATCAAGGAGGATGTTTAATACCTTGTTTTAGAGAATTCTTGCAACCTCTACCTGTGTTGGATATGATGAGTGGAATGTAGTGGTAATGGAGATCTAAATTATACAGTTATTACTATTCCATGTTTCATTTGATTAAAAATCATCTTGTAGAACTAATCACCTCAAGAGAGGAGTAAGACTTCATTTGAAAAAAAATGTATAAATTTTTATCTTGTTGCTAATACAACTTTCTTTGGGTTGGCTGAATGAATTATAAGGTCAGACAATCCCTATCAAATTCTAGTATTCTATTCATATCAACATCACTCATCCAAAAACTATGAATTATATTTAGCTATTTGCATTCAAACCTCTTTTCTAGATATTGTAGACTATATATATTCAATTTGTAAGAATGAGAGTTTTAGCTAACAAGTATGCATGAAAGATTAAATCAAATTTTATAACTACCCTAGGAATCACAAAGTAGATATGTGTAAACTATTTCATTATGCCACTATCTCAGTAAGTGAACTAAGCCACTCAGTTATGAGTTGGAATGATGAGGAAAAGTTATAAGGGCTAAGTGTTGTTTTCACATTTTCTTGAGTTAGCCTCAACTGTATACTATTTAAAGCCACCTTGGTTAGAAAGATTAGTCATTCTAACATGGTTATTAGCAAGAAGTTTTAACCTCCAAATTGATTTGAGGTACAAGAAAATTTGATATTGTGATATGTGAATTTGAATTGTGAAGAGAGTTTCCTTCAAATAATTTCATGATATTTAACATTTCATTAAAGCTTTATGAATTCTCTATGTATTACAATATTTTTTTAGATTTAATGAATTGAACTTTATACCAAATCTCTCTAGCAGTGATTAATGATAGACTATTCCTCAATCTAGCTAGAGTCAAGGCTATGATAGTTATATATGACCTTAACATGAATGAAATGTCTTTTGTATTGTGATTGAGTTCTCTTAAGATTATAGTTGACTAAGAGATAGGTAAGCCTTTGAGTGTAAATTTTCTACTACTTAAGTAACAAATTTGAAGCAGATTGTGTGTTGTTAAAAGTGAACTTTGTGCTTATATATTAATGAGGTGATTGCGAAAGGGTTCTAATTTAAGTATGTTATTATATGACAATGCAATTATTATGCTTCTATGTAGCATTAGCATAGCAGTTTTCTTTTAAGAGAAAAGAATTGAAGTCCAAGAAATAATCTAAGGATTCTAGGATAATATGAATTGTGAATTAAGATAATGCTTAACTTCTTTATCCTTTCTTTCTCATATTACAAAAAAATATAGTGTAATAACATGTTGGAAGTAACACAAGCTTAAGTGGCATAGACTAACATCTAAGAATTAAAGTTTATCTTATGAGTGTAATGTTTTAGATGTTTGTCTGAATAGAGGTGTTGTCTACTTCATATAAGATAACTAGAAATAATGTACATAGAATTTAGCCTTGCAAATAAATTCTGTTAATACAGTATTGATAATTTGGTCAATATTTCTAGGTCTAGTGAGACATGATTAAATTGCATTGAACTATGGGTCACTTTGAGATAGTGATTGAACTACCAGATTATTATGAAATGAACTTGTAATTTTTGTAAAGAGTTTTCCTTGTCCTTTTATATGCTTCCTAATGGACACATGAGAAGAAACTATTGAGTTGAAATATGTTTCCTATGTAATTGATTGAAATGTGTTATCTTCCATTTGGCTATAAAAGGTTGTGTTACTTGACTTTATAAAGGTGGTTTTTTTATACACATGCAATAAACTATGAATGGATAGAACCTATTGATTCAATATTTTAGATAACGTGTACACAATTCCATTACTCTCCTTTTAGTTTTTCTTGTTTAGACTATCTCATTGTCGGGTAGCGTATCCTTCATGTCAGGAAAAATTATAGGGGAGCTTAACAACTTTGTGGTAGGGTGGTAAAGCACTCTACAATATTCTTATCTTGTGTTCTTAGACAGGTTCTAGAGCTTCTATCAAAAAGGTCGAGAAAATTGGTTCATCTTGGTATTTTAGTAACTGAATTATAGTTACTTTTAGACTTGAGTGTGTGTGTGCATGCATGTGCATGTGCGTGTTTGCGCATGTGTGTGTATCATTTTTGTTAAATTTAATGATAATTAATCAACTAATGTTGATTGGTCAATATTAAAAGGACCTTGACTCTTGTTGAATTTTTTTCATTTTAGGGAGATTGCTGATGTGACATTGGTTTTGCAAGGGCAATCTTTACATCTACAAATATAAAGAGTTGTTGGAGAATAAACAATCATGTGATTTTTGAGCATCATATCCATGCTATATGGCATTCCATACATCCTATTTTGAACTTTGAAGAATCACAAGTCCTTGAGAAAATCTCAACTTTGCTAGACTCTACTCTAGTACACTCTCAATGAGTCTTCTCTACATTAAATGACAATTGAAATGATCTTCTCCTCCAATATTTATAGGTACAAACTCACCTGTTAATATATGATGGAAATTTCCCCTTTATGTTGGTGCAAACAATAATCTTGCTTCATAAATGTCTTTTACTACCACATCCAAGCCATACCAAGGGCCACTATAGACATGTCTTGGTATCCTCTAGATTGCTTCCAGCACCAAACGAAACTCATGGTGAGGGAATTCCAATACACTATATCCACCCTTATCATTCAAATCATTCACATGTTGTGTTTGGGATTGTGAACGGGATGACAAACCATGTACATAATTCATAATGACCCTTTCCTTTGTTTATTTTTGCCAAATGAAAAAATCACTGAATATATGTGTTTGATGTCCTCCTGAACCTTTGCAAGCTTGTGTAGAGTTGGGGATATCTCAAGAAACACATTGATTATTCTCAATGATCTCCAAAATATTTTCTGATAGAAAATTTGTAAGGAACGGTAACTGTTCAGACTTATTAAGGCATTGAACCCTCAGCATTCCTAGTATTCAAATTCAAAAGCAATGTAGTGATCTGATCCATAACTTCTTGTTACTCCCACGTATTGTCTTTCGTGTTCATATTAGTGGAGTCATGCATGAGTGCATCAAACCTCTTTTCTTTAAACAACAATATTTTTATGACTGGTTGTCAAAGATAATGGTTTGGGTGGTAGAAATAGGTGAAGTAATCAAAACCTATGGGAAGTCTATTATGCTATGTGCTTAATGACAATGGGGAACAATATTACCCTTCACTGTAGAAACCTGGAAAGATCAAATGTAGAACCCTGGAAAGATCCAAACAACAGCAGAGAAAATAATAATATCCAATACACCATAACAGTAAAATAAATTTTCTCAAGAATAGAAGATACTTTGTTTTGGGGACAGAATCATGATCTTTTATTAATCAAATTGAAGGAAATTATTACAAAAGAAAAAAAGACTGTATACTGCTTGGAACACAAGGCTTTAAATTAAAAAAGAAAGCTAAGATAATTGCATTATCCATGCCAATGATTACAGATGGGAGAAGAAGTAACTAAGACTAAACTAAAATGCATCCAAAAATATCATCTAATGCATGCCATATGTACAACACGCTTCTTGTTTAAACTACTCCTAAACTGAAGTATTCTAGAAATTATTTGTAGAATGGTGGAAATGGAGTGGTGGAGCTGGAGTTTGAAGTGAAGATCTCAACATCAATCTTCATACTCCCCCTTGATGCTGAGAGGACTCACAATCTGATCTCTGAGTACCAAAAACTAATCTTTTGTAACTACCTTTGTGAAGATGTCTGCAATTTGCTCCTTTGTGTTGATATACTTCAACTCCACCGCTTTATTTTGTACCAAATCTCTGATAAAATGTTGTTTAAGATCACAGTGTTTGGTCCTGCTATGATGAACCGGATTCTTGGCCAATTTAATGGCATTTATGTTGTCACAAAAAATCACAGTAGGCTGAACCTATATATCTCCAATTTCTTCAAGAAGCTTTCTAAGCCATAAAGCTTGTGTGCCAGCTGAAGTGACCGCAACATATTCTGCTTCTATAGAGGAGACAACAACCATACTTTGCTTCTTTGAACTCCATGTAATTAAACCAGAACCCAAAGAAAAACAATTACCAGATGTAGATTTTCGGTCATCCCAATCTGAATCACTAAAGCCAATAATCTCAAACTTATTAGAAGAATAGTGAATGCCAAAATCTACTATGCTTTTCACATACCTCAAAATTCTCTTGGCTTCCTTCATATGTTCCTCTGATGGATTTTTTATATACCTTGAAACCAATGAAACTAAATAAGCAATATCAGGCCTTATGTGAGTTAAAAACATCAAACTCCCAATAATGCTCCTGTATGATGTCTCATCAACAATTTCATCACCATCATCTCTACATAATGCAACTCCATGAGCAATTGGAGTGGAAAGAGGTTTACAATCAGCCATATCAAATTTCTTCAACATATCTTTTGCATATTTTTCTTGACAAATAAAAATTTCATCTTTACCTTGATAAACCTCCATGCCAAGAAAGTACTTCATGAGACCTAAATCTTTCATCTCAAACTCATTCATCATAGCAACTTTAAATTCATCTTTCATCTTTGAACTACTACCCATATATAACAAATCATCAACATACAAACTCACAATAAGAATATCATTACCTTCTTGTTTGTAGTAAAGGGTAAATTCACTCTTACTTCTTTGAAAGCCATTCTATTGAAAATATCCATCAATTCTTGCATACCATGCACGTGGTGCTTGCTTGAGGCCATACAAAGCCTTCTTCAACTTGTAGACATAATCTTCTTTTCCTTGAATCTCAAAACCTTGTGGCTGTCCCACATATACCTCTTCTTCTAAGTACCCACTCAAGAAGGCACTTTTCACATCCATGTGATGAATGCTCCATTTCTTTTGAGCTGCAAGAGAGATTAGCATCCTAATAGTTTCTTGTCTTGCTACTGGTGCAAAAGTTTCTTCATAATCAATGCCATACCTTGGAGTGAAACTTTTAGCAACTAATCTTGCCTTGTGTCTTTCAACACTCCCATCACTATTATACTTGGTATTATAGACCCATTTTGTGCCAATCTTCTTCTTCTTATGTGGAAGATCTACAAGCTCCCATGTTTCATTCCTATCAATAGAATCGATCTCTTAATTCATTGCTTGCATCCAAACCTCATTAGCACATGCATCTTCAAAACATGATGGCTCAAAATCAGCTTTAGCAAGTAATGCAAAATTTACTATCTCACCTATTGGATCTTCTTCATGTGCTTGATTTTGACACCTCTCATAAATATCACTCAATCTTCTTACCTTCTTTGGAGGACTTGAGGATGGACTTGCTCTTGGGATTGGTGAGGGGTTTCTTGGTGGGCTTGGTGATCTTGAAATAGAACCATTAGATGGCTGCTCATTATTATTATCAGCAATATCATCATCATCCAAAACTAATTTTGGCTTTCCAACATGTTGTTTTTGATGACCATAAACTCCCCCTTCATCAAAAATCACATCTCTTGAAACAACAATCTTATTAGTAATAGGATTGAATAATCTATAAGCTTTTCTTTCCTCACTATAGCCCACAAAAATACATGATTCACTTTTAGCATCTAACTTTTGCCTATTCTGATTAGGGATGTGAACATAAGCCAAACAACCAAAACTTTTAAAATGATTTACATAAGGCATTTTCTCATACAATGCTTCATATGGAGTCATCTTGTGTAGGGCACTTGTAGGACTCTTGTTGAGAATATATACGATTGTAGCAACTGAATTAGCCTAATAAGAATTATTCAAACCCTTGGTTTGTAACATACTCCTTGCCATTTCTACCATAGTACGATTCTTCCTTTCAGCCACTCCATTCTATTGGGGTGTGTATGCAATTGTGAGTTGTCTTTTGATGCCATTCATCTCACAAAAATTTTGAAAATCATTTGAGCAAAAATCTCCTCGATTTTTTTTCAAACATCTGATTGTATTCCCTTTCTCATTCTCTACACGAGTTTTAAATCTCTTGAATATATGAAAGGCTTCACCCTTAGTCTTCAAAAAATATACCCAACACATGCGTGAGTAATCATCAATAAAAGTAATGAAATATGACAACTTACCCAAACTTTGTGTTTGCATTGGACCACAAATATCTGAATGAATAAGTTGAAGTGGGTATTGGGCCCACCATGCATTGCCTTTTGGAAATGATTCCCTTGAATGCTTCCATTTTACACACCCTTCACAAATCTGTTTATGCTCTTCAACCTTAGGCAATCCAAGAACTAATGCATTTGATGTTAGATTCTTCAAACTATTGAAATTCAAATGGCCATACCTGAGATGCCACAACCAAATTTTATCCTCATAAGCGATATTGACAAGTTGATTATCATTTTGACCAAACTTCAAAGGAAACATCCTATTCTTTGTCATAGGAACAACTGTAATCACTTAATTTTTTTTATTCTTATCATAGATAGTACAGTGCATGTTCTCAAATACCACTCTATAATTCTTCTCGCATAGCTGCCCAACACTCAATAAATTATGCTTTAACTTGGGAGTATAATAAATATCTTGAACACTTTTCATACCTTCCTTTGTCTGAACATCCATGGTTCCTTTGGCCGCAACATCCACATCATTGTTATTACCAAGGGTAATATTGGATCTGTAACTATCATCAAGCTTTGAAAATATTTCTCTATTACCAGACATATGGTTAGAGCATCCAAAATCCAAATACCAAACATCATTCACATTACTTTCACCTTTCCCATAACACAAAAATAAATTACCCAAAGAAGGATCCTTATCTTGTTGGGCATAATTTGCATTATTGTTACCTGATTTCAGTCTACACTCTCTCTCAAAATGTCCATACTTATTACAATGATAGCATTGGATGTTCCTTTTATCAAATCTACCTCTACCTCTTCCTCCTTGAGCATCTCCTCTTCCTCTAGATCCTCTTGAAAAATTCTGATTTTGGCCCCTTCCCGAGCCTTTGTTGTTGTTACTACTACTGCTAGCACCATCGTTCTTTGAAATTTGCAATTGGGAAGCAAAATCCTTCTCATTAACATTGGTAGATGTGTCCCTTATTCTATCCTCATGTGATATAAGAGATCCAACCAATTCATCATACTTCATGGTAGCTAAATTTTTGCTTTCTTCTATGGCATTTGCTACAATATTCCATCTTAGGGTTAGAGATCTCAATACATTTTGTATTATTTTCTCTTGAGCAATAGATTCACCCAAAGTGGCCATTTTATGAGTCACATCTTTCATTCTCACACAGAAATCTCCCACACTCTTTGTCTCCTTCATCTTCAAGTTCTCATATTATCTTTTCAAGGTTTGTAGCTTCACAACCTTGATCTGATCATTGCCATGGTAAGCACCTTTTAGAGTCTTCCAGGCCTCTTTTGCTATTTGTGCATCAACAATTCGAGAAAACAAGCTCTTATCAACAGCCATCTAAATGTGAAACAATGCCATTGCATTCTTCTTCTTAGTTTCTTTCTTCAATCTCCTATCATTAGGTTGGAGAGTATTCCAATCTGTAGGCTCTTCATATCTGGATTCAACGATCTCCCAAAAATCTTTCCCAATCAAAAAAGTCTTCATCTTGATTGACCAATATTGGTAATCAACTCCATCAAACTCTGGGATTTGCAAATTATTTGCCATGCTGCTGTCTTCCAAACACCTTCAACTCTGATACCAAATGTAAAAACCTAAAAAGATAAAATGTAGAACCCTGGAAAGATCCAAACAACAGTAGAGAAAATAATAATATCCAATACACCATAACAGTAAAATAACTTTTCTCAAGAACAGAACATACTCTATTTTGGGGATAGAATCATGATCTTTTATTAATCAAATTGAAGGAAATTATTACAAAAGAAAAAAAGACTATATACTGCTTGGAACGCAAGTCTTTAAATTAAAAAAGAAAGCTAAGATAATTGCATTATCCATGCCAATGATTACGGATGGGAGAAGAAGTAACTAAGACTAAACTAAAATGCATCCAAAAATATCATCTAATGCATGCCATATCTACAGCATGCTTCTTGTTTAAACTACTCTTGAACTGAAGTATTCTAGAAATTATTTGTAGAACAGTGGAAATGGAGGGGTGGAGCTGGAGTTTGAAGTGAAGATCTCAGCATCAATCTTCATTCACCATCCAGTACCCTCCTTTCACTCGACTAAGGAGGCTTCATGCTAGTGACACCCTCCTATTTTTGTTTTCCATAGAGAGTATCATCATGTCTTCATGTATCTAACTTATTGTTGGGTAGATATTGAATCCTACTCACTTCTTTTTCAGTATGTCTTCCAAGAATTAATGGTTGTAGGTATCCATTTTATCATGATCTGATTTTTAAGTAAAGTTATTTTTACCACAAACTGTGTAGGATACTATGGGCTATTAGTTTGGACATGCACACTTCCTACGGTTCTTTTGTGCGGAGGTTTCAATTTTAACCACATAATAACCCCAATGAGATTTGGCTCCTTTGACATGGAAGTCTGCATAGCATTGTGAGAATAGTTGATCATGAGAAGGTTTCTTGCATACTTCTTTTCGCCATCAATCGACATCTCAAATCCTACCTGGTCGAGCATGCTAGCGAAGGAGCTTTGTCCAAGCTATTATTGTCATCAGTTATAGTTGAGCCCTCCTCTTGTGGCTATGGAGGTGACTGGGTCTTCTTGCCAGCCAACGTCTTTGCATCATCAATTGCCTTTATATTTTTGAAATTGGTTAAATGCTCTTTTGGATATTCCTCTGGTGTGAACTTTTCTCCATGCCCTTCCTTCAATTGAAGTGGCAAATATCTCTATCAAAGATGTTTGTCCATGGGCTCTACTTCTCTCCGTACAGTCTTATGCCTTTTATTTTCTTGCAAACGAAACCATCATTTAGTATTCCCCGATTGAAGAGGCTATTTTTATTTCTCTTCATTTTCTATCATATATACAATTACATAGGCTACATATAACTATCATATTCCTCTGTGACCATCAAGCTTGTTGAAATAACTGATATCCACGTCACTGATTAATTACAACAAAATTACTGTTTTGTTAAGCAGTTGACTCACGTTTCCTATTCTCCAACCAGCTCTCCACTACCATACACTTCGAGGAATTCATTTATTTCATAGTTAGCTCAAAATCTATATAAGCATAGACATTGTCTCCAAATGATTATTGAGAAATGAAGAAGTCTTATTCTCTGCCCTATTTTTGCTGTAGCAGATTTTTCTTTATATTAACTTATGTTGTACTAGATCTTTCTGTTATTTATTTATGATGTTGTTATTATCAATTTCATTTTCCTACTTGGTATCAGAGCATTATTGACTCTTGAGCTGTGGCAGATTTTTTTGTGTGAATTTCTTTTACTGCAGGTTATAATCTGATTGAGCAGCATCAAAGAAACCTTTGAGTATCTAGAAAGTCAAGATGGGCAGTGGAATAGATTGTTTTTTTTTTTGAAGTAGCTACCTAAAAGAGAATAAAAAGTGCCTAGTAAAAGATTACTCAAGAGAAGGGAAATTGGTTGTTGGTATATTGTCTATCGCTACAGTATGAGAAGAATGAGATTGTTGGAGGTAATAGAGTTTGGTGTGATAATGTTGAGATGGTGATCATGTCCAATAATCTTACATTTGAATTCTTAAAGGAATATATGAGGAAATCTAAAATTGTCACTGTGATTGTGAAATGTGTTAAAAATGCTAGGTTAATTCAAAGAAAGTGTTATTTGTGGATTAATCGCAATGGGGAAGCAAGGTAAAATAGTGTTAAAGGAAAATGCAAACTTAATTTCTAAGATAGACATTTTAGAAGAAAAATTAATAATTGCAAAGAAATAAAATGGATACTTAATTTGTGAGAAGATTTTTTCGCAAGAAGAACTGAAACAGTTAAGAAATGAAGTGAATATAGAAAGATGCAATTTTTTAAAACAAATTAATGACTATATAGAAGCAAATGGAGAGCTAGAGAAAAAATTAATGTTGTTGGATAATGTTAAGAAAAGAAATGATGAATTACAGGAGGAAATGAAGAAAGTAAAAGAAGAGAATTACTTGTTAAAGGATGAATTAGAGGAGAAAATGAAGAAAATGACTTGTTAAAGGATGAACTAAATCAATCCATCATTGAAAGAAATGCATGTGTGAAAATAAAATTAGTATGCGATGTTTCATGCAGTATAGATGATTTGAATTCACCACTACAAAAGTGTGACTCTGTTGAGGTTGGTTGTGATAAAGAACATGAAAATGTGGCATCAAATACTATTAGTTGTGTTAATAAGAATGTTGGATGGAATATAATGAAGAAAATGGGTTACAAAGTTAAAGGATTGGGAAAACATGAACAAGGAATCATAGAGCATTTTGAGCCAATAATGAGACCAAAGTATGAAGGACTATGATATATGATGAATGAAAGAAATCATTAAATGGATTCAATCAAATTTGTTCAATGTAAACAATATATGCAATGTTCAAATTGTAATAGGAAAGGACACATGAAAGAAAAGTGTTGGGATCTACATCCATGCAGTCTTTATGGATTAAAGAGTCATTGTGAAAAGACATGTTGGAACAGAGAGTGTAAAAAGGATTCTATGGAGAAATGTTTAAAAATAGACATTGGATGGAGCTATGGATCAAGTTAGAAAAATATCACAGTTATGATAAAAGGTTTTTTTAGACACAAATGTTTGAGTGTGAGGAATAATCAAAATCTATCAAAGTGTGAACTCTCAAGAAGGATTGCAAATGGTTTTGCAAATTAGAATCATCATCTACCGAGACATCCATGAAAAAGTCAGACTTCATAAAAGAGAAAAGCTTAAACATAGTTGTTTTTTCCATCAATGAAATGATATTTTTTGCTAAGTCCTTGAAGGGTTTGTGGTAATTCGAAACCATTTGTTTAGGTGAAAAACCTAAACTTTATTGAAGGGTTTGCAGTAATCCAAAACCATGTGGTTAGGAGAAAAACCTAAAAATTTATTGAAGGGTTTGTGGTAATCTAAAACCATTGTTTAGGTGAAAAACCTAAAATTTCACTAAAGGGTTTGTGGTGAGTCAAAACCACTTGTTTGGGTAAAAAATTGTAACATAGAGCAGTTGCACTAGTTGGGCGAAATCCTAAAAGGTTAAGGGTGAACTGATTAAAAACCCAAAAGCATAATAACAATAGTGATAAGGTAAACCAATTTTTCTTTTCTATTGCAAATGGGTACCTCAATAGGATGAATGTTAGGACCTGTCATATTTGAATGATTTCATTGTAATAATTTCTCCCATACAAAATCTTTAGTGGTAGAAATTAAGGGAAGGTGTTGAAATAACTAATATCAACATCACTAATTTATTGCAACAAACTTGCTATTTTGTTAAGGAGTTGACTCGCGTTTCCTATTCTATAGCTAGCTATTGAGTATAAAGTTGAGTGTTGTCACAAATAATAATATGGACTCTCTCCACTATTGTACACTTGGAGCAATTCATTTATTTCATAGTTAGCTCAAAATCTATATAAGCATAGACATTGTACCCAAATGATTATTGAGAAATGAAGAAGTCTTATTCTCTTATTTATCTTCTGTTGTAGCATATTTTTCTCTATATTAACTTATGTTATAGCAGTTCTTTCTATTATTTACTTACGGTGTTGTTATTATCAATTTCATTTTCCTTCATAGCTTCATATCTCAACAGCTAAGAGGATGCAAAACTCTTATGTTTCCTTAATTAGAAATCACCTCTCCACTCTTTTGAGTCAAATGAAAATTTTTTTTGATTCAAAGAAAAGAGTTAAAAAATTATTTGGTTGTACCAGAAAATATAAGTATTTGAATAGTTGAATTCATTCAAGAATATAAGGCTTCCATTACAAAACAAAGCTCTTCGCTTATTCATGAAGGGCTAAAAATTGAAATAGATGAAGAATCTAAAATAATATAAACAATGGAAAATTTTACACATTAATTTGTCACTCTAATTACATCCCTGCAAGTTACTACATTATCTATTTTATAATGTATAAATCATGGCAACATGCATATCAAGCTTAGCAACATGCATATATTTATAAATCAATTCAATTATGTTGACCTTTTGACAATATTGAAATTATAGTTTGATAAAATTGAATATTGTCAATAACACTGAATTAATAATGATCTTCCAATGAGATATAGAACATATGTGCACAGAAATGAACTTAAATAAAAAATTTCAATAATGAAAACTAAATTGTAAGGTAAACTAAAATGCATGGTTTTAGACACATGCAACATTTCTTGGCACTCCTCTTTGATATAGAGACTCACAAATTGATCTCAAGGCACAAAAATATGATTATACAATTTCTCAGCATCAGAGTCTTGTAGACTCTCATAGTGTACTTTAGTAGAACTTAACTATTTGTCTATGTCATCTACCACCATGTGTTTTCCCATTCACTAAAATTTGATTTTCGTCCTCTACCAACATGCAGTTTTTCATCACCTAGGTTTAGGTAGGTGTCTTACTAGTAAAGAGAGCTCTGTATAACCCTCTAGAAACTCTATGGTTATTAAATAAATTGAGTTGGATAATGAACTAAAAGCCCCTCTTAATCCCAAGCTGATACCTAAAACGCCTACGGGTAAAACAAAAACCCTTGAAGAATCCTTTCTACTAAAAACCCTAGCTAAATACAAAAATGCCACCAAAACAAGTCGTATTGTATTCCTAAGAGAGGTAAAATCCTTAGAGAAGTTATTTAGGTGGATAAATGGGATTTAGAGTTTTCTAAGGGGAAAGCCAGATACAAAAATTTGAAAGCTTGAGGGTACTGTATGGAGACCGGCTCTTGTGAAAGGAGGTCAGAGAGACTAGGGTTCAAATTGGGCAAGAATTATAAGGAAGTAGAGAGAAAACCTAGGATAAAAATAAGGAGGAAACCTATGATACTAAGGTTGAATAAATGCTTGATAGATTTGAGAATAGCGTCACTAAGGTACAATTCAAAGTTGATGTGGATGGCAAAGATTCGGATGAGGTCAAGAAGGATTCCCAGGAAGCCTATATGGAGGTTGTTTTATGGCCTAGTGTTGAGATCCATGAGGAACAAATTAAATCCCCAAAGATTATTTCCACTAATGAGAATGAAAAGGTTGAAAAGATAAAAAGGAACCTAGAAGACCAGATTAAGGCCCTTGATAAAAAAGTGGTGTCTTTGAACAACAAGCTTGATAATGTCATCATTGAAATTGAAATGCATGTGGTCATCTCTAGTTTAAGGAAGGTATAGAAAGAGATGATGCAGAAGGCTATCTTTTGTTGTTACTGGACATGAAAAACTTAAAAATGTTGTAATGTAGAAGAACAATGTTTAGTTAGAAATGAAAAGCATGGAGGATGTTCATCTTAGGTACTTGTTCAAGGTGTTGACCATTCCCCATATTGGCAGAATGCATTAAAAAGGTGGTAAGATATGTTTGACTAATGGAAAGTCTTTGAAACATGAGAAAAGGTGGTGAGTGTACATGGCATATAATATGTGGCATATAAAACATGAAGAAATTCTTGGAAAGATGGAAATCGTAAAAACATTAAACACAAAACAAGAAAGGCATATCAACATAGCATAGTACTAACATGATATAAATTCAGAAAGTATGTGGAATAAAGTATAGCCTGCATGTAACAAGGATCTTGTCAAGTATCAATTTTGTATGGCGGACTTGAAAGGGATTTAGATTGGAGTTTTGTTTGTGGGTGTTTTCTCTTTATGAATATCTTTTGATCTTCTTTTGCCTTTGTGTAAAAACTTGAAAATATTCCTTGACAGTGAAATGTTTGTAAAATCAAAATACTCTCAGAAAAGTCTTGAATTCGTCTTGCTCAGTGAGTTTGAAGGATCTTGTTTTTTTTATGTGTGGATTCTATTATGGGATACAATGAAGTAAATCTTTGTTTGGCACTACAATTTTTTTTGGATCTTATGGCTTGAAAAGAATAGTTTCAAATTGTGAAATATCTTGCTAGTTTTTTATCAGTTTATTATATACTCATTTTTATCTTACCTATGCATGCATAAACGAATGAGATGAATAATGGAGTTTTCTTTTAAATAGAGGAAGGGTTTTTGAAGAAAAATGGAATTCTTTGAATGCAAAATGGTTTTCAAAACAATGGAGGTAAATAAAGTAAAAGCAATTCCAGGTATGTCGTTGCAATCTATATGCTATTGCAGTCTATTCAATTTTTGAAAAGAGATTAAGGCATTTTAAAAGAAATGAAGATTCGGAATGCTTTTCATTTCTAGTTTCAATTTTAGAAAAGAAAATTTTGAAAATTTCTTTAATCTTGAAAAGGAAATATAGTCGGTTTTTGAAAAATGAAGGGAAAAAAAAAAGCAAATAAGGAATTCGAAGAACAATTTTTTTTGTGTAAAAAATTGAAAGTCTTCGTTAGTTTGGTTTCAAAAATAAAAGAAATGTGGTCTTCAAAGGAAATTTTTAAAAAAAAATCCTAGATGATGGTTTTGAAGTTCTTTCATTTATACAATGGCAAAGGGATTTTATTTGTTTAAAATGGCATTTGTTTGAAAGAAAAAGGTGAAAAGAATGTAGAATAAGTGTCACTATTTTTTGAAGGAAAAATTTTGTTTTGTATAGTCTTAGTTTTTCAAGATATAAAGGGTCACTGGTTCTACCCCAAAAATGGTAATTTTTTGAAGATTTTTTCATTTATTAAAATGACATTTCTTTGAGGGTTTCAAGTCAAAAATCCTACTTGCACAATTTGAACATTTATATGGCTGATAGTTTAAAGGACATGAACAAATTCGAGGCTTAACTAATATAAGTTGGTTTTAAAAAAAACATTTAAAAAAGGGGTTTTGTTAAATGACCCTAACTAGTTCAGTTGGTTTTATGTAACTAATTCATTTTGAATTTCATCTCTATTTATAGAGATCATTTGTAAAATCTAAAAAGTATGTGTGTCAAAAGTTATTGTAAAGAAGACACAAATACATTTGAGAAAAACATGTTAAGTGTTGAGATTTGAAAGCTATATTATAAGCTTATGTACATGTATAGGTGTAGTATATACATTTGTATGTGTATATGAGATTGTAAGCATAGAAAAGACGCAAAGGGCTAAATAACCTAAGTAGTTATTGCTATTGATTGTAAAGAAGTTGAAGCTCAATAAAGATTATAGGTTCATGGAGTGGTTTTTCTCCCTATGAGGAGTCCTTTTTGAGGAATTTTGAGGGTTTCCCACTCGGAAAAATACGTGTCTCTATATTTTGTGAGTTGATATTTTTTTCTATTCATGGTGAATGTTTATATTTTTCAGCACAACTTTACATTCAATTATGAATTTTTAAAGGATTGTAATCAATTTTTGAATTAAATTCATATAGTTTTGGTTCACACCCCACCCCCCCCCCCCGCCCCCTCCCTCTCTCAGAACTCTAATAATTCCAACAAGTGGTATCAGAGTGCAGGATCCCTTTTAGGAATTTTTCTAGGGATTTCTATTGGAAGTTATGGCACAAGCTAAAGGGGCTTCCCTTAATAGGGCTCCACTATTTGATGGAAATGATTGTCTTCTAGAAAGTAATGATGGAGGCATTTATACATTCTTTAGATGTAAGAATGTGGGATTTTCTTATTACAAAGTATATTGTCCCACCAACAGTCCCTACTGATGCAAATGATAAACTAACATTTGAATTGGATAAGAAGGATAAATATGCGCTTCTTTGTGGTCTCACAAAAGACATTTTTGCTAAAGTTATTTATTGCAAGTCAAAAAATGACATTTGGGTCAAACTTGAAATAATCTATCAAGGAGATGAAAAAGTAAAAGAATCCAAACTACTAACTCTCAAAATTACAGTTTGATAATCTCAAAATGAATGAAGACGAAACCATTGCAGCATACTTCTTAAGAATTGATGAGGTAGTAAATGCTAGAAAGGGTCTAGGTGAACATATTGAAGAACATGATATAGTTTCAAAGTTTATTAGGTCTATACTACCTAAATTTGAAACTAAAATATCTACATTAGAAGAAAAGAAAAACTTGTCTAAAATGACTCTGCATCAATTGCAAGGAACACTAATTGCATATGAAATGAGGATTAGAAATCAAGCTAGTTCCTCATCAAAAGAAATAGCTTTTAAGGTTAAAAAATATTGTGAAAGTGATTTAGACCTAACAGATAATTTAGAAGCATTACCAGTCAGAAGAATGAGAAAGAAGTATAAAGCAAAACCTAAATGTTTCAGTTGTGGTTAGTTAGGACATTTTGCTACAAAACTTCCAAATGTTGAACTTGAAGATTGTGATAAGAAAATTGAGAAGTTTTCCAAAAAGAAGCCTTGGAATCAAAAAAAAAGATTCAAGGACAATAAAAAGAAAAGTCTTCTGTCAAAAGAAGATTCTAATGAAGAATCTAGTGATGTTGATGAAGAAGGGGAAATACTATTCATGGTTGAAACAGTCCACACCCCTAAACTTGAATCTAGTGAATCTAAATCTTCATCTGATTTAGATGAAGAAATAGATCTTGAAGAACTTCTAAAATCTTTGCAAGAACTTAAAATATTAAAGAAATTAATTTCAAATCATGAAATTGAAAATCAAAAACTTCAAGAAGAGTTAAAAGAAGCAAATCTGATTATAAAAAATCAAAAATTCTTACTTGAAGAAAAGGATAAGAAATTAAATATTCTGCAAAGTTCATCTAAAGAGTCTTTTAAACATAAAACTAAATTCTTTTTCAATGGTTATTGTTTTAACTAAAACGTCTTTGGACACAAGGCTATTTTGTGTGAAAATAACCCCAATCAAGGAAAAAGAAGAATTATTAGGTGCTTTAAATGTTTTCACTATGACCATTATGGAAATCAATGCAAATTGAATTTGAGACCTAAACAGATCTGGAAGCAAGTAAAGACAATTGAAAAGTCTTTAATTGTTGAAACAACCCTATTTGCTTGAAAACTTGCAACGTGGGTTTTGGATAGTGGCTACTCACACCATATGACTAGGTGTAAAAGCAAATTCAAAACACTAGAAGATTTTGATAGAGGGTTTGTACGATTTGGTGATCATTTAGGAGCCTATATAATAGGAAGAGGCTCAATAATTTTAAACAAGGATACACCAATTCATGATGTATATTTTATTGAAGGTTTAAAACATAACCTTTTGAGTGTCAGTCAAATTTGTGATAGTGGGAACTCTATTTCTTTTAATGCAAAAGGATGCTATATCAAAAATGGAAGGGATAGAGTCACTGCTAGTGGGTTAAGAATAGCTGGAAATCTTTATAACCTAATTGATTCTACTGTTGAAGTTTAGAAACTTCATTATTAATATGTGTCTTATGATTCAAGTAGAATAGAATTGGCTATGGCATAAGAGATTGGGACATCTAAACTTTGATAATCTTGCTAGAATTAGTAAGAATGAAAAGGTCAGAGGACTAACACAAATAACCAAACCAACAAATATTAGTGAAGAATGTGTAAAAGGAAAACAAACAAGAGTATCTTTTAAAACAAAAGAATACTCATCACATAGACCACTTGAACTAGTGCATACTAATCTATGTGGTCCAACTAAAAATGCATCATTAAATGGTGAGAAATACTTCATGTTGTTCATAGATGATTATTAAAGGATGGTTTGGGTAACTTTTCTAAAATACAAATAAAAAGCCGTTGATTGTTTTAAAATTTTCAGAAAATGGTAGAAAGGGAAATTGACTTAAAACTAAAAAGTTTAAGATCAGTTAGGGGAGGAGAATTCATTGAGTATTGTGAAAAACATGGGATAAAAGGACAATACTCTACTGCTAGGACACCACAAAAAAATGATGTTGTAGAAAGGAAAAAATAGAACTGTAAAAGAAATGGCAAGGACCATGCTTAATGAAGCAAAACTTCCTGACAAATTCTGAAAAGACACTATTCATATAGCTATCTACATTCTTAATAGAGCACAAATAAGAGTTAGAACAACTTATACTCCATATGAATTATGGAATGGAAAAACAAAAAATGTCAAAAATTTCAAGATTTTTGGCTGTAAATATTTTATCAAAAAGAATGATGATTCTTTAGAGAACTTCAATTCAAGATCTAATGAAGGGACTTTCCTTGGGTACTTTATGCATAGAAAAGCTTATAAATGCTATAATAAAAGGTTGAACAAAATTATAGAAGTTATAAATGTTGTATTTGATGAAAATTATATATGCTATAATAACAAAGAGGATCATCAAGATACATCATTCTAAAAATCAGAAAATTTGCATGATGAATACCCTAAAAATGTTGAAACTAAACTTGATGATGAAATTAAACCAGAAAACTACTCAAGTTGCAAAATAACAAGTGTTGGTTCAAAGATAAAAACTTCTTCTAGAATAATTGCTAAGAGACATCCCGAGTCTCAAGTTATTGGGGATGTAGAAAAATGGATCTTAACTAGAAGAAAGGCAAAAATAGATGAACAAGAAAACAATGCTAAACAATTTTTCTTAATAGTAGATTTTGAACCAAAGAGTGGTGCCAAAGTCTTATCAGACTCTTTTTGGAAAAATGATAAGTAGGAAGAAATAAACCAAATGGAGAAAAACAAGACTTGGAAACTTGTTCCTAGACCTAATGACAAAAATGTCATAGATGGAAAATGGGTATTCCATAACAAACTGAATGAAGATGGAAAAGTGATTAGAAATAAAGCCAGATTTGTATGCAAAGGTTATGCTCAGCAAGAAGGAATTGATTTTGGTGAAACCTTTGCACCTGTTGCAAGAATGGAATCAATTAAAATCTTTCTTCCATATGTCAGTTATAAAAAAATCATTGTTTACTAGATGGATGTCAAAATTGCATTCTTGAATGGGTATCTTGAAGAGGAAGTCTATATGGAACAACCAAAAGGTTTTGAATCTTTTGACAAACCTAATTATTTTTACCAACTAAAAAAGGCTTTATATGGCTTGAAACAAGCTCCTAGAGCTTAGTATTCTAGGTTAGATAAACATTTAACTACAAATAGATTTTCTTGTAGAAAAGAAGATATTACTTTGTATATCAAAGTTATAAATGATGATATTTTGGCAATAGAAATCTATGTGGATGATATTATTTTTGGGTCTACAAATGATGAATTAGCAAAACATTTTTCAAAGATCATGCAATTTGAGTTTGAAATGTCACTATTGGGTGTGTTCACATTTTTTCTTGGTTTGCAAGTCACATAGCTTGAATATGGACTGTTTCTTTCTCAAACTAAATATGCAAAAGAAATGTTGAGAAAGTTTAATATGGCTAAATTTAAACTTGTAAGTACTCCTATGGAGACAAGCTGCAAACTAATAAAGAATGATGATTCACCTTCTGTTAATCAAACTCTGTATAGATCCATGATTGGAAGTTTGTTATATCTAACTATATCTAGACCTAATATAATGCAAGTATTATGTATGGTGTCAATATTTCAATCTAATCCAAAACAATCTAATGTCAATGCAGTAAATAGAATACTAAAATACATTCGAGGCACAATTGGTTATGGTTTATGGTATCCTCACAGCAATGATTTTACACTTTCTAGTTATATTGATGTAGGTTGGGGTGGATTTGATGATAAAAAGAGCACTAGTGGTGCACCCTTCTTCCATGGTAACTGTTTAGTTGCCTGGCATAGTAAGAAATAGGATTGTGTCCCCTTGTCTACTTATGAATCTGAATATGTTGCTACTACAACATGTTGTACTTAGTTGATTTGGATGGACTATCAGTTTTCCGATTTAGGTATTTAGGTTTCAAAAATTATTTCTATCATGTGTGACAATATGAGTGTTATTCAATTAAGAAAAAATCTAGTAATGCACTCATGCACAAAACATGTGGCCATTAAACTTCATTTCTTGAGAGATAAAGTTCTTAATAATGAATTCAAACTGATGCATGTGCCCACTCAAGGATAGGTAGCAGACATTTTTACCAAAGCTCTACCTAGGGAATTGTTTGAACAGTTAAGAACTAGATTGGGAGTTTTCTCTCAATCAATGATGATATAAGATCTTTGCCAATAAACATTTTATGCTAGGTTTCTGATCCTCTCATAGAATTTTTTCATGAAAAGTAGATGCTCAAATTTTTTGATGCAAAAATTTTGGGGGAAAAATCAAAGTTGTATTATCAGACTATGTTTGATAGTCAAGTATTCATGTATGGTTCTTAGCATTGAATTCTATGTGGTTCTCAGAGTTTTTGTGGTCCAACACAACATGGAATAATTAGCATTTTTTTGGTTCATTATCTTGTATATGCGAGATGAAATTTGTATTCAATTTTTTTTAATGTTTCACCTTGTATATATGAGATGGTGAAAACTTTTGCCTCAAAAAATGAGGGAGATTGTTGACTATTCCCCATGTTGGCAAAATGCATTAAAAAGGTGGCAAGATATGTTTGACCGATGACAAGTCTTTGAAACATGAGAAAAGGTGGCTAGTGTATATGACATATAATACATGGTATATAAAACATGAAGAAATTCTTGAAAAGATGGTAATTGTAAAAAGATTAAACAAAAAACAAGAAAGGCATATCAACATGGCATAGTACTAACATGGTGTAAATGTAGCAAGTGCGTGGAAATAAAGTATAGCTTGCATGTAACAAGGATCCTACCAAGTGTTAATTTTGTATGGTGGACTTGAAAGGGATTTAGATTGGAGTTTTGTTTATGGGTGTTTTCTCCGTGTGAATATCTTTTGATCTTCTTTTACCTTTGTGTAAAAACTTGCAAATATTCCTTCACTGCAAAATGTTTGTAAAATTAAAATGCTCTCAGAAAAGTATTGAATTCATCTTGCTCGGTAAGTTTGAAGGATCTTGTTGTTTTTATGTGCAAATTTCAGTATGAGTGATAGTGAAGTAAAGGTTTGTTTGGTACTGCAAGTTTTGTTGGGTATTATGGCTTGAAAAGAACAGTTTCAAATTGTGAAATATCTTGCTAGTTTTTTATCAAATCATTATATACTCATTTTTATCTTATCTATGCATGCATAAATGAATGAGATGAATAATGGAGTTTTCTTTAAAATAGAGGAAGGGTTTTTGAGGCAAAAATGGAAGTCTTTGAATGCAAAAGGGTTTGTGAAACAATGGAGGTAAATAAAGTAAAAGAAGTTCTAGGTATGTCGTTGCAATCTATATGTCGTTGCTATCTATTCAATTTTTGAAAAGAGATTAAGGCATTTTAAAAGAAATAAAGATTCAGAATGCTTTTCATTTCCAGTTTCAGTTTTAGAAAAGAAAATTTTGAAAATTTCTTTAATTTTGAAAAGGAAATATAGTTGATTTTTTAAAAATGAAGGAATAAAAAGGAAATAAGGGTTCTGAAGAACAAATTTTTTTGTTTAAAAATTGAAAGTCTTTTTTAGTTTGGTTTCAAAAATAAAAGATCCATGGTCTTCAGAGGCAACAAAAATAAATTAAATCCTAATTGACAGTTTTGACCTTCTTTTATTTATGCAAAGGCAAAGGGATTTTATTTGTTTAAAATGGCATTTGTTTGAAAGAAAAAGGTGAAAAGAATGTAGAATGGTTGTCACTATTTTTCAAAGGTAAAATTTTGTTTTGTACAGTCTCAGTTTTTGAAAATATAAAGGTTCACTAGTTTGGACCCCAAAAATGGCAATTTTTTGAAGATTTTTTCATTTATTGAAAAGACTGTAATGACCCATACCAATAGGCCACTAAAAAAAACCCTAAACTTAATACACTGCTAAAATATATTGTTGAAATAAAAGAAATAATAGTGCCAATGTATTCATTCAATGAAAACCAAATGCTTTTACAAATGATATGGAAAATTTCAGCACCAAAACACTATGACATAGCACGTTACAGAGAAACCCTAAATGGCTGTATACAATTGAGAACTTGTTGCAACTACAGATTGAAATGAAGAACCTAGATTGATCAAATGGTGGAGACTGGATGTCAGAGATGATATGGTGAAAGTGCAACTCCAACTGAAACTCCAAATCAACAATCAAGCACAAATGAAAGGACTGAAATATCCTTCCCATAGTTGCAATAATTCAGGTGATCTCTCACACCCTCAAAATTACATACCAATTGAGAGTTTTCGTTCTCAATGGCCAATTGTGACTATTTGCAAAAACCCTAGGCTCCACAACGCACATAAGAAAAAATTAATAATAAATCTTGATGATAGACAATGATCCCTCAATGCCTATTTATTATTTTTTCCTTGATAGGTCGGCCTCCCTTTTTAATTTTTCTTCGCTTCTTCTACTAACCTCTAGAAGCTTTTTTATTTATTTATTTAATTTATAAAGTTACCTTATAATATTTTTTTTTTAAATTGATAACTTTATAATTAATTTCTCCCAAAAATAATAAATTAAAAAAAATGAGACATTACAGGTCTGCCCCTCCTAAAATTGCTTGGCCTCAAGCAATCTTAATGATGGATGCTACAAAATCACTTCTCCCTCCCAAGTAGCATCTTTAATAGGCAAATCTTTCCACTTAACTAGATACTCTTTGATTCCTCTCCTATGAAGCTGCTGCTCTCTACTATCTAGAATGAATTCTGGCACTAAGATCAATTTCCCTTCATCATCCAAGGGAGGTAATACTGCAGAAGGCATCACATTCTGACCCAATGCCTTTTTGAGGCGTGATACATGAAACACATTGTGCACTCGACTATCTGTGGGAAGCTCCAACTCGTAAGCCACCTCATCAACTTGTTTGATGATCTTGAATGGTCCATAATAGCCTAGCTTGAGTTTCTTGTACCACTCTTCTTAAGAGTGGACTGCTTATATGGCTGCAACATGAGGTAAACCATATCATTTACCTCAAAACTATGCTCAGTCCTCTTCTTGTTTGCATACTATTTTTGCTGGTTCTAAGCTCTATAAATGTTGTTTTTGAGAGTAGCAACTATATCCTTACTTTCCTGTAATAGTTCACCTGCATGAGGTACTTGACTATCTCCCAACAACAAATCTAAGAAACTAGGTGCCTCATAACCGTAAAGTGCCATGAAGGGTGTTATTTGTATAGTCATATGATATGTAGTATTGTAATAATACTCGTAGAGATATATCCATCTGACACAAGCTCATTGTTGATCTGCCACATAATTCCTCAAATACCCTTCCACCCATTTGTTTACAATCTCTATTTGACCATCAGTCTATGGGTGATAACTAGTACTAGGTGTAAGCTCAGTGCTAGACAACCGAAATATCTCCTGCCAAAAGTGACTCATGAAGCAGTTGTCCCTGTCACTCAAAATGCTCTGAGGTAATTTGTGTAATCTAAAAATTTTCCTGAAGAAGACCTCTGCCACCTGAGTTGCTGAGTATGTAGTAGTGATAGGGAAGAAGTGAGCATATTTTATCAGCCTATCCACCACCACATAGATAAAATCATGCCCCTGGGCCCTAGGAAAGCCCATAATAAAATCCATAGAGATGCACTCCCACTTCCTGTCAGGAATAGGAAGTGGCTGTAGGAGCCCTGCTAGATAAGTGTGCTCTTATTTGTTCTTCTGGAAAACATGACACTCACACACATACTACAAAACATCAGCCTTAAGTCCCTTCCAAGTGAATTGTTCTTGTACTAACCTGTAAGTCTTGAAATACCCAAGATCACCTATTGTAGGTGAATTATGGAATGTTCTCAAAATCAACTGCTTCACTTTCGATCCTAGGACTAAGTAAATGTTGTTCTTGTAAATGATCAAATCATCTATGAGAGTGTATCTAGTATCGATTGTTGTCCCCTCCACTATAGAAGAGGCCCACATGTCTTTGGCATATTCTGCTACAATCAAGTGTCGCTAGTCCTCTGATATCTGAATCATAGAAGTGAGGTGTGGCCTACGAGATAAAGCATCTGCAACAATATTTTGTGTCCCCTTAACATATGTGATATCAAAATCATATGCTTGTAACTTACTCACCCACTTCTACTAACGATCATTTAGGTCACGCTATCCCAAAAAGTGCTTCAAACTATTATGATCGGTTTTAATACAAAATTTGCTGCCCACAACATACTGTCTAAATTTGGCCAAGGCATGCATGATGGCTAGCATCTCCTTATCATATATGCTAAATGATCTCTCAGCCCCTTTGAGTTTCCTACTCTCATAAGCTATAGGATGCTTGTCCAGCATGAGTATAGCACCAACTCCCTCTCCAGAAGCATCACATTGAAGCTCAAATGGCTTTGTGAAATCAGGCAATGCTAATACTGGGCATATAGTCATTATTTCCTTGAACTTCATAAAACACTCATGTGCCTCCCGAGTCCACACAAATGCCCCTTTCTTCAGCAAGTCTATCATGGGTGCTGCATGTTGTGAGTAGCCACTAACAAACCTGTGATAGAATCCACATAGACCAAGGAACCCTCTTAACTGTGTAAGGTTCTCTGGTGCTGGCCAATCAACAATAGCACGGATCTTTTCAGGATCCATTCGCACTCCTTCAGCACTAATGATGTGTCCAAGATACAACAATTCTGTCATCCACAAATCACATTTTGACTCCTTGGCATACAAGGACTCACTCTGTAAAATGCTTAATACTGTCTCCAAGTGCTCTAAATGTTCCTGCCATGTCCTGCTATAGATCAAAATATCATCAAAGAATACTAGCACAAATTTCCTCAACTAATGGTGGAAGACCTTGTTCATAGTGGATTGAAAAGTGGGAGGTGCATTAGTCAAACCAAAAGGCATGACTACAAACTCAAAATGCCCATAATGACATCTGAAAGCAGCTTTTTCAATATTCTGCTCTCGAAATCTGATCTGGTGATAGCCTGATCTCAAATCAATTTTTGTGAAATAACAAGCCCCATGCAATTCATCTATTAGCTCATCGATGCGTGGGATGGGATACTTTTTCTTTATAGTTCTCTTATTCCACACCCTATAATCAATACACATTCATAGAGTTCCATCCTTCTTTTTTACCAAAACAACAGAAGATGCAAAAGGTGGCTTACTTGGTCTTATGTGTCCCATTGCTAGCAAAACATTGATGGTCCTCTCAATCTCATCTTTGAGTCATTTTGGGTGCCGGTATGGTGAGATCATGATAGGCTTAGCACCTTCATCCAACTCGATAATGTGCTCAATACCTCTGTCTGGTGGCCTGCCTGGTGGAATCTCATTGAATACCTTCCCATACTTGATTCTCAATTTTTGAATATTTGGATTAATGTAGATACAACTCTGATACCACTTTTGTAGATACAGCTCTGATACCACTTTTTATTCTTGATAGAGGGCCACACCACCCTTACCCACTCACAATCAAGAAAGCAACAATATAGAGACCAAGAGAAATAAAAAAAAATGCTTCACAAGAAATTTTATTATACTTGAAGATCCTTACAACACCCACAAGATGATATCAAGCTTCTCCTTGAGCTTCTCCTTTCACAACTTCTACTTCTCAAGCTTCTACTTCTCGAGCTTCTATTTCTTGAACTTGATTACAAATGATAATAGGCCTTTCTTAAATAGGCACTTCTAACCCAAGACATTACAAACACAACCAATGTGGGATAAAAGGTAAATACAACTACCTTTAAATAAATACTAAATTCCCACCCAAATACAACTAAGCACCCAACAAATATTAAATACATGATTTAAGGAACTTTCCACAAACTTCTAAAATGCCACCTACACACCTTGATTAATGGAATGACAACTATTTTTATTATTTTCTATTTATGCTACCCATGCACTTTGAAAATAGAAATTCCTCTTTTCTCCATTTTTCCTATTTTCATTTTTTTTTTTTTCTTTCTATTTTCGTCACTTTCTCTCTCCTCCACAATTTATTTTTTTATTTATTTTATTCAAATTTTTTTTCAACTTTTTTTTTTTTTTTTTTCCCAATAATTTTCCCATGCAAGATGCTCCTGCATCAGACTTCCCCGGTAGATAGAAAAGTGTGTCCCACACTTTGACGCCAAAAGAAAGATCTACCACCATCTTCATCTTCACCAAAGGCTTCCACCTCAATAGGGACAACAAAACCACCATTCAAATCCTCCACATATGCATCACTCTATTAAACACCAGAATCTCAACCATCCAATCAGCATGCTCACTCCCAGGAACAAACTGAACATAATTCTTCATCAACAAACCCTCATTCACATCAGCAACTAGTAAATCCACACCAGTAGCAAAAAACCCTAAATTAGCAACAACAAACTCCATATCAGCATCAACATGTAGATCTCCATCAATACATGCCAAACTAGCAATATCATTGCTCACAACAAGATGCTCTGCAATACATAACTCACCTCCAACAACTGGATCATCCACGACCGAGTGCTGCGCAATCTCCATTTCAGACTCAACCATTTGATCATGAAAACCAACCTCTGTCCCAACATCAATAACATTAGGAATATCTTCAGCAACAACCTCTAGTTGCTCTGCAAGTTCTGCATCAGGCTCCACAAATTGATCAGCAAAACCAACCTCTTCCACCTTGACCTTTTTAGCTTTAGCATCCAACCGAGCAAACATCTTAGAAAAATTCCTCTCCACTATATCATGGATTTTCGCAATCATCTTAGGGTCCAATCCTCTTGGAGCCATCTCCCAAGATCTTTGTAAACCCTCTGCAACAAATCCTTCCTACGCTCTTTGTGACAACCAAATTATTTGCAAGTTAGATCGAAACCTGCCACCTCGCACGAGCAATCAGGAACCACATCACAAGTCTAGGACAATGGATTTGCAATCCACCAGCTCTGATAAAATTCACCCAACCAAGGTCCTGGTACAAACTGCCTCACACTTCGGTGATCTGCTTGTACACTCAGGAACTCCTGCTCTGATACTACTAATGTAGATACAACTCTGATACCAATTTTGTAGATACAGCTCTGATACCACTTTTTATTCTTGATAGAGGGCCACACCACCCTTACCCACTCACAATCAAGAAAGCAACAATATAGAGACCAAGAGAAATAAAAAAAAATGCTTCACAAGAAATTTTATTATACTTGAAGATCCTTACAACACCCACAAGATGATATCAAGCTTCTCCTTGAGCTTCTCCTTTCACAACTTCTACTTCTCAAGCTTCTACTCCTCGAGCTTCTATTTCTTGAACTTGATTACAAATGATAATAGGCCTTTCTTAAATAGGCACTTCTAACCCAAGACATTACAAACACAACCAATGTGGGATAAAAGATAAATACAACTACCTTTAAATAAATATTAAATTCCCACCCAAATACAACTAAGCACCCAAAAAATATTAAATACATGATTTAAGGAACTTTCCACAAACTTCTAAAATGCCACCTACACACCTCGATTAATGGAATGACAACTATTTTTATTATTTTCTATTTATGCTACCCATGCACCTTGAAAATAGAAATTCCTCTTTTCTCCATTTTTCCTATTTTCAAATTTTATTTTTTTTATTTTCTTTCTATTTTCGTCACTTTCTCTCTCCACAATTTTTTTTTCTTTTTTTTTTTTTCAAACTTTTTTTTCAACTTTTTTTTTTTTTTTCCCAATAATTTTCCCATGCAAGATGCTTCTGCAGCATGGATGATATTCAGTCTTATGTTGCTCCCCTTGGGTAGGCATCAAGGCACATATTTATGCCCACTCTATATTATTATGCCTGGCTAATCTCTCCAACCGCCTAAATGAGATAGTCCTAACATCACCATTATGGATAGCTTTCAGCACATGAGTCCTGCCATCCACCATGAATTGTATCTTTATATCCTCCAATCTCAAGGTAAGCTCCTTCAAAGGATGTAGCCATTGCATCCCAAGTACTATGTCCATGTCACCCGTGTTGACCACATGATAGTCTACCTTAAACTCATAGTTGTTTAGGCGCAAAGGTAGACCTCACACCATCCTATCACAACAAAGAGTATATCCATCAGCTACCTTAACTCTTAGTCCCTCGAACTCCTCAATAATGAGTCCACGCCTCTCCACAAATCATGCATCAATGAAATTATTCAAGGCACCTGTATCCAATAGAGTAATAATCTTTTGTCCTACCAAGACTCCTCGAAATCTGAAAGATCCCTCTCTTTGAATACTAGACAAACGTGTCTCATATAAATGTATTTCTGGAGCCTCTTTTTTCTCAGCACTATCTACCTCTTGTTCACCCTCTACCTCATTAGGATCCTCATCAGGGTGCTCTGAGATGTCTAAATCTAAACCTTCATAATAAGCCCACATCACCCGGTTAGCCTTCCCCTTAGGCTTCATAGGACAATCATGACCAAACTCATAGGGACCTTTGAAAAAGAAGTATAGCTTCTTCTTACATAGGTAATTAAGTGTTTCCTTATCCCAAGGTGCAGCTAGCTTGTCTTTTGAGTAATTAACCTTCTCTTTACCCTTGCTGAATTCCCCTTTGTTATCTCTAAATGGTGAAGAACTCTTTGAACTAAACCAGTTTGTTTGAGCTACAAGTTCCATACTGTGGGCTTTCTTCATGGCTTCATGTAATGTAGGAGGATCAAAGGCCTTTACCCACCCCTTGAGTGGTTCAATTAATCCCTCTATGAATAAAATGACTAGCGTCCTTTCTAAAATGTCAGGCACCATCACTGCAAGTTTCTAGAAGTCATTGATAAATTGTTCTAAGCCTCCTGACTGCCTCAACTGGGCTAACTCCCAGAAATAAACTTTAGGATTTTTTTTATCAAACCTTTCTATCAATCTATCCACAAACTCCTGATAAGTGGTTACCTAATTGTGTTGCAATGTGATCATGCCATGTGTCCACCAATCATGTGCTACCCCATCTAAGTGTAAAGTGGCATACTTGAGTGCTTCAATTTCTATCATAGTCTTCAGAGATAGGAAAGTATCCACCTTATGAATCCAAGCATTAGCATTCATTTTTCCACTTCCATCAAATGTGGGTAATACCAACTTGTTGGTGACCTATTGCAACTCACTGTGTTTATCTACTTGCTTCTACCTAGCAGCTCTATAGTTCAAGTACCTGTCAAATGTCCATCCATCCTGTACATATTCTAGTAATGAATCCCACTCATTCCTTGCTTGTCGAAGTTCATCTATAATATCTGTTACCATAGCATCAGGTGTGCATGTTGGATTTTCTTCTCTAAATGTAAGACGTGTGGGTCTATCAGCTATTTCAGACTATGTCCTATGTTGTGATCCTGCTATGCTTCTGTCATCCTGATCATGATTATTTCTCCTATTTTTCCCAATCAAATGTTGCATCATAACCATCATTACCTGTGTACTTGCCTCTATTGACTGTAGAAGCCTCTCCTGTTGCTGTAGAGTCTCATCATCTCGCACACTTCTGGATGGGCTTGGAGAATGTCTCTCAACCATATTCTTAGTTATGCTAGTTCCTTTGTAAACTAAATTAAATGGTGGCTGGGTAACCCTATTAGGCTAGAAGGAAACCACTCTAATACCACTGTAATGACCCGTACCAATAGGCCACTAAACAAAACCCTAAACTTAATACACTACTAAAATATATTGTTCAAATAAAAGAAATAATAGTGTCAATGTATTCATTCAATGAAAACCAAATGTTTTTACAAATGATATGGAAATTTTAGCACCAAAACATTATGACATAGTGCCTTACAGAGAAACCCTAACTGACTGTATACAATTGAGAACTTGTTGCAACTACAGATTGAAATGAAGAACTTGGATTGATCAAATGGTGGAGACTGGATGCCAGAGATGATATGGTGAAAGTGCAACTCCAACTAAAACTCCAAATCAACAATTAAGCACAAATGAAAGGACTAAAATATCCTTCCCATAGTTGCAATAATTCAGGTGATCTCTCACACCCTCAAAATTGTGTACCAATTGAGAGCTTTCGTTCTCAATGGCCAATTGTGACTATTTGCAGAAACCCTAGGCTCCACAACGCACATAAGCAAAAATCAATAATAAATCTCGATGATAGACAATGAGCCCTTAATGCCTATTTATTATTTTTTTCTTGATAGGTCAGCCTCCCTTTTTAATATTTCTCCGCTTCTTCCAGCAAGCTCTAGAAGCATTTTTTTTTTTTTTTTTTAAATTTATAAAGTTACCTTATTATTATTTTTTTTTTAATTGATAACTTTATAATTAATTCCTCCGAAAAATAATAAATAAATAAAATGGGACATTACAGACATTTCTTTAAGGGTTTCAAGTCTAAAATCCTACTTGCACAATTTCAAGATTTATATAGCTAACAGTTTAAAGGACATGGACAAATCTAAAACTTAACTAATGTAAGTTGGTTTTAAAAACAACATTTAACAAAGGGGTTTTGTTAAACGATGCTAGCTAATTCAGTTGATTTTATGTAACTAATTCATTTCAAATTTCATCTCTATTTATAGAGATCATTTGTGAATTCTAAAATGCATGTGTGTGAAAAGTTATTGTAAAGAAGACACAAATACATTTCAGAAAAACTTGTTAAGTGTTGAGATTTAAAAGCTATATTACCAGCTTATGTACATGTATTGGTATAGCATATACATTTGTATGTGTATATGAGATTGTAAGCATAGCAAAAGATAGAAAGGGTTGAATACCTGGAGCAGTTATTGCTGCTAACTGTAAAGGAGTTGAAGCTCAATAAAGTTTATAGGTTTATGGAGTGGTTTTTCTCCCTATGACGAATCCTTTTTTGAGAAACTTTGAGGGTTTCCCACTTGGCAAAATATGTGTCTGTATATTTTGTGAGTTGATATTTCGTTCTGTTCATGGTGAATGTTTATATTTTTTTAGCATAATATTACTTGTAATTTTGGGACACACTTTTAATATAGTTATGTTTAAATCAAACTATGTTAATCCATAGTACTCTAAGACTTAGTTATTTATTGTGATTATCATCAATATTTTGGCTGATAAGTTAGACTCTAGCATTAGTAGTCATAACTCTAGTTATTTATTAGTTTTGTTTGGTGGTGAATCTCTAACAATTTGTATTAGTGATAGTCTTTTCTACTGCTTGACTATAATGGCTCAACATAATTGAAACAAGAAATTATCAACTATTTCACTCCAACTTTGACATGCAAACTTCTGTGTTTGTAGAACCTTTTGGACATTGTTGTCACCTTGATGGATCCATCTATATAGAATCATCTTGTATACAATATTGTTTATATTTTCAGCAAATTTTTATATTCCAATATGTTTTTTCACTATTATTCTTGAAATGACAATGAGAATGACATTCCCTTTCATCTAATTTTCTAAACTTGTCATACTTGTAACATCAACTCTATCTCTCTTACAAAATTTTAGTCCTTCCTATTTTAGCCTCAAGTAGACATAATAGACTCTTCATGCCCTAATTATATTTTTCTAAGAATCTGAAAAAAAATCCACGAAAAAGAGAAGAATGAAATAGAACAATGCAAAATTTTGCACAAACAATTTCATATCTTTATTAATTTCTCATTCTAATTAAATTCTTACAAATTTCCACACCTCTATTTCATATCTAAGAGATCTTAGAACATACATATCTTTATATTGATTCAATTAAATCATACTTTTTCTTATGCACGTTATGCCTTTGCTTTCCACAGTCAATGGACATATTGTTAACTTTTACTTAAATATGCAAACTAATACAAATACAATGACCTTGAAGATTGATGCTGAGATCTTCACTTCAAACTCCAACTCCACTGCTCCATTTCCACCATTCTATAAATAATTTTTAGAATACTTCAGTTTAGGAGTAGTTTAAACAAGAAGCATGTTGTACATATGGCATGCATTAGATGATATTTTTGGATGCATTTTTGTCTAGTCTTAGTTACTTCTTCTCCCATCCTTTATCATAGCCATGGAATAATGCTAAAACTACTGTTAGAACTCCTGATCTATATTTTGATCTATGTTTTAGGGATTAGTTTTAACAAATTTTATTTGAATAAATGTATTGGTTGAACAGCAATTTGTTGGTGGAATAATATATCAATTTATTTTTTTCTCTGCAGTAAAACAGAGCCTTCCTTGTTTTGAATATTATCATTTTTTTCTTTTTTGTTGCTGTTGTTGTTTGAATCCTACATTTGGTATCAGAGCTGAAGGTGTTTGGAAGACAGCAGCATGGCAAACAATTTGTAAATCCCAGAGTTTGATGGAGTTGATTACCAATATTGGTCAATCAAGATGAAGACTTTTTTGATTGGGAAAGATTTTTGGGAGATCATTGAATCTGGATATGAAGAGCCTGCAGATTGGAATACTCTCCAACCTAATGACAGGACATTGAAGAAAGAAGCTGAGAAGAAGAATGCAATGGAATTGTTTCACATTCAGATGGCTCTTGATAAGAGCTTGTTTCCTCGAATTGCTGATGCACAGACAGCAAAAGAGGCCTGGAAGACTCTAAAAGATGCTTACCATGGCAATGATCAGATCAAGGTTATGAAGCTACAAACCTTGAAAAGAGAATATGAGAACTTGAAGATGAAGGAGACAGAGAGTGTGGGAGATTTCTGTGTGAGAGTGAAAGATGTGACTCATAAAATGGCCACTTTGGGTGAATCTATTGCTCAAGAGCAAATAATACAAAAGGTATTGAGATCTCTAACCCCAAGATGGAATATTGTAGTAATTGCCATAGAAGAAAGCAAAAATTTAGCTACCATGGAGTATGATGAATTGGTTAGATCTCTTATATCACATGAGGATAGAATAAGGGACACATCTATCATTGTTAATGAGAAGGCTTTTGCTTCCTAATTGCGAATTTCAAAGAACGATGGTGCTAGCAGCAGTAGTAACAACAACAAAGGCTCAGGAAGGGGCCAAAATCAGAATTTTTCAAGAGGATTTAGAGGAAGAGGAGGTGCTCAAAGAGGAAGAGGTAGAGGCAGATTTGATAAAAGGAACATCCAATGCTATCATTGCAATAAATATGGACATTTTGAGAGAGAGTGTAGACTGAAATCAGGTAATAATAGTGCAAATTATGCCCAACAAGATGAGGATCCTTCCTCGGGTAATTTATTTTTGTGTTATGGGAAAGGTGAAAGTAATGTGAATGATGTTTGGTATTTGGATTCTGGATGCTCTAACCATATGTCTGGTAATAGAGAAATATTTTCAAAACTTGATGATAGTTATAGATCCAATATTACCCTTGGTAATAACAATACTGTGGATGTTGTAGCCAAAAGAGCCATGGATGTACAGACAAAAGAAGGTATGAAAAGTGTTCAAGATATTTATCATACTCCCAAGTTAAAGCATAATTTATTGAGTGTTGGGCAGCTATGTGAGAAGAATTATAGAGTGGTATTTGAGAACATGCACTGTACTATCTATGATAAGAATCAAAAAAATAAAGTGATTACAGTTGTTCCTATGACAAAGAATAGGATGTTTCCTTTGAAGTTTGGTCAAAATGATAATCAACTTGTCAATATGGCTTATGAGGATAAAAGTTGGTTGTGGGATCTCAGGTATGGCCATTTAAATTTCAATAGTTTGAAGAATCTAACATCAAATGCATTAGTTCTTGGATTGCCTAAGGTTGAAGAGCATAAACAGATTTGTGAAGGGTGTACAAAAGGGAAACATTCAAGGGAATCATTTCCAAAAGGCAATGCATGGTGGGCCCAATACCCACTTCAACTTATTCATTCAGATATTTGTGGTCCAATGCAAACACAAAGTTTGGGTAAGTCGTCATATTTCATTACTTTTATTGATGATTACTCACGCATGTGTTGGATATATTTTTTGAAGACTAAAGATGAAGCCTTTGATACATTCAAGAAGTTTAAAGCTTGTGTAGAGAATGAGAAAGGGAACACAATAAGATCTTTGAGAACAGATCGAGGAGGAGAATTTTGCTCAAACAATTTTCAGAATTTTTGTGAGATGAATGGCATCAAAAGATAACTCACAACTGCATACACACCCCAACAGAATGGAGTCGCTGAAAGGAAGAATCGTACAGTGGTAGAAATGGCAAGGAGCATGTTACAAACCAAGGGTTTGAACAATTCTTATTGGCCTGATTCAGTTGCTACAGCCGTATATATTCTCAACAGGAGTCCTACAAGTGCCCTCCACAAGATGACTCCATATGAAGCATGGTATGAGAAAAAGCCTAATGTAAATCATTTTAAAGTTTTTGGTTGTTTGGCTTATGTTCACATCCCTAATCAGAATAGGCAAAAGCTAGATGCTAAAAGTGAATCATGTATTTTTGTGGGCTATAGTGAGGAAAGCAAAGCTTATAGATTATTCAATCCTATTACTAATAAGATTGTTGTTTCAAGAGATGTGATTTTTGATGAAGGGGGATTTTATGGTCATCAAAAACAACATGTTGGAAAGCCAAAATCAGTTTTGGATGATGATGATATTGCTGATAATGATAATGAGCAGCCAACTAATGGTTCTATTTCAAGATCACCAAGCCCACCAAAAAACCCCTCACCAATACCAAGAGCAAGTCCATCCTCTAGTCCTCCAAGGAAGGTAAGAAGGTTGAGTGATATTTATGAGAGGTGTCAAAATCAAGCACATGAAGAAGATTCAATAGGTGAGACAATAAATTTTGCATTACTTGCTAAAGCTGATTTTGAGCTATCATGTTATGAAGATGCATGTGCTAATGAGGTTTGGATGGAAGCAATGAATGAAAAAATGGATTCCATTGATATGAATGAAACATGGGAGCTTGTAGATCTTCCACATAAGAAGAAGAAGATTGGCACAAAATGGGTCTATAAGACCAAGTATAATAGTGATGGGAGTGTTGAAAGACACAAGGCAAGATTGGTTGCTAAAGGTTTCACTCAAAGGTATGGCATTGATTATGAAGAAACTTTTGCACCAGTAGCAAGACAAGAAACTATTAGTATCCTAATCTCTCTTGCAGCTCGAAAGGAATGGAGTATTCATCATATGGATGTGAAAAGTGCTTTCTTGAATGGGTACTTAGAAGAAGAGGTATATGTGGGACAGCCACAAGGTTTTGAGATTCAAGGCAAAGAAGATTATGTCTACAAGTTGAGGAAGGCTTTGTATGGCCTCAAGCAAGCACCACGTGCATGGTATGCAAGAATTGATGGATATTTTCAATAAAATGGCTTTCAAAGAAGTAAGAGTGAACCTACCCTTTACTACAAACAAGAAGGTAATGATATTCTCATTGTGAGTTTGTATGTTGATGATTTGTTATATATGGGTAGTAGTTCAAAGATGAAAGATGAATTTAAAGTTGCTATGATGAATGAGTTTGAGATGAAAGATTTAGGTTTCATGAAGTACTTTCTTGGCATGGAGGTTTATCAAGGTAAAGATGAAATTTTTATTTGCCAAAAAAAATATGCAAAAGATATGTTGAAAAAATTTGATATGGCTGATTGTAAACCTTTTTCCACTCCAATTGCTCATGGAGTTACATTATGTAGAGATGATGGTGCTAAAATTGTTGATGAGACATTATACATAAGCATTGTGGAGAGTTTGATATTTTTAACTCACACAAGGCCTGATATTGCTTATTTAGTTTCATTGGTTTCAAGGTATATGACAAATTTATCAGAGGAACATATGAAGGAAGCCAAGAGAATTTTGAGGTATGTGAAAAGCACGGTAGATTTTGGCATTCACTATTCTTCTAATAAGTTTGAGCTTGTTGGCTTTAGTGATTCAAATTGGGGAGGTTGTTTGGATGACCAAAAATCTACATCTGGTAATTGTTTTTCTTTGGGTTCCGGTTTAATTACATGGAGTTCAAAGAAGCAAAGTATGGTTGCTCTCTCTTCTATAGAAGCGGAATATGTTGCGGTCACTTCAGCTGGCACACAAGCTTTATGGCTTAGAAAGCTTCTTGAAGAAATTGGAGAGATACAGGTTCAGCCTACTGTGATTTTTTGTGACAACATAAGTGCCATTAAATTGGCCAAGAATCCGGTTCATCACAGCAAGACCAAACACTTTGATCTTAAACAACATTTTATTAGAGATTTGGTACAAAATAAAGCGGTTGAGTTGAAGTACATCAGCACAAAGGAGCAAATTATAGACATCTTCACAAAGACAGTTACAAAATATCAGTTTTTGGTACTCAAAGATCAGACTGTGAATCCTCTCAGCATCAAGGGGGAGTATGAAGATTGATGCTGAGATCTTCACTTCAAACTCCAGCTCCACTGGTCCATTTCCACCATTCTATAAATAATTTTTAGAATACTTCAGTTTAGACGTAGTTTAAACAAGAAGCATGCTGTACATATGGCATGCATTAGATGATATTTTTGGATGCATTTTTGTCTAGTCTTAGTTACTTCTTCTCCCATCCTTAATCATAGGCATGGAATAATGCTAAAACTACTGTCAGAACTCCTGATCTATATTTTGATTTATGTTTTAGGGATTAGTTTTAACAATTTTTATTTGAATAAATGTATTGGCTGAACAGCAATTTGTTGGTGGAATAATATATCAGTTTTTTTTTCTCTGCAATAAAACAGAGCCTTCCTTGTTTTGAATATTATCATTTTTTTCTTTTGTGTTGCTGCTGTTGTTTGAATCCTACAGACCTTCCAATGACACACAGAACATAAGTGCATGGGAGTGAGCTGGAATAGACATTTTCTATAAAGAAACTTAAACTGGAAGATGAACTGAAATGGATGGTGTGTTACTCATGCATTATTTTTTAACAATAGCAACTACACTGAAGAGACTGTAAGTGGAATCTATTACTAATCAGTCACTCTGTCGCGACTGTACCACAGAAACATCCATGCCGACTGAAAAGAATCCAAACGGAAAGATGATGGATTTACGAAAGGGGAGTACGGGGTTTGCCCCTTGCTGCTCCACAGAGAAGGGCATTATGAGGGATGTCATATTCATTTCTCAGCGATTTCACTGGAGATTTAACTCTCAGGTACGTTTGCTGACCCAGATACTGCCTTTCCCATGTTTCTGACCTTAGATTCCACATTCCGGCGTTGTCTAAGCTTAGAAGAACAGCAGTCCATGACTTTGGATAGACCTGTGTTGTGCAGCGAGAAACTGCGTCGAACAGATTGTAGCCCGCTCTGCTTGATTGTGTCCATTCTCCTCCGTCCATTCCCGCTACAAAAAAAGAATATCCATCCAAATGCCATGACTGCAAGGTGTCTTCATAGTTCTGGAATACAATCTCAATGAAAGCCCTGTATTCTCCATTGATCACAGCAGTCTGGAGATATGGAGACCTGCCATCAGGACTATCTGGAATACCACCCACGCTGAACACTCCACCAATATCATAGTAATCTGCAAGCTTCAATGGTGTGTTGGGACGCTGGAAAGAAACACCATTCACTGCATAACGCTGCTTCTTATTGATGATGGCGGCAGAGCTTGCGAGCTTTAGGGTTCGAGTGATGGTGATGTTCCCGTATTGGTATGATCCCTGGGGATTAGGGCGAGCTGCACTGGCTGTCAGGTTCCATGTGATAGTTCTTGCCTGGTTAAGAGACCAGTCAACCTCAATGGTGGGACCTCCTGGGATAGATCCAGAAACAGCCTTCTGAGAATTGCTGTAGCGGAAGATTCCATAGCCTGTGAGAATAGGACTGGTGAAACGAGTAGATGCAACAAGGTAGTAGTCCTCAGGTGGCTGATCCGCAGTAACCAGAATGGAGTAGCTCTGACCAACATGGATATCAAGAGATTCATAGATATTTTGGACAGTGTGAGAGCCCTCTACTTCAACAAGCTTCATCTTGTGCCCCTCGATCCTGAAGTTCAGAGAGGATGACAATCCTACATTTGAAATGCGAAGGCGATAGGTTTTCCCTTGCTCCACTGTCAATGCATAACCATTTGGTCCTCGGCCATTGATCAGAACACCATCAGGAAGACCCAGAGCTTTCCCCAAGTCAAGCGTTCTCCTGAGGATAGTATGATTTCGCTTGTACCAGTCACCTATCAGCACCGTGACATCAGCATCAGGAGCAGGGAAAGGCACGGGGATCAGGGGCCTGCTAACAACTTTAAGCCCTCCGAAGCCTCCTGCAGCCTTATGGAAGTACATTGATGGGAAGTAGAAATAGCTTCCTATCTGATCCTTCACCTGGAACTTGTATGTGAAGTTTTTCCCCGGATGGATGGGACAATTGGTTCCGAAAACCCCATCTTGCCAAGAGTTTCTTCTCTGCTGTATCCCACTCCATGACAATAGGAATTTCTGGTCTAGGTTGTTGAATACATTAATAATAATGTTGTCATTTGTGGTACTGTCAATATCAGGTCCAGGAAACTGATCATTGATCAGAATTCCTTGCTGAGGAACACCAAGGGGCCATATAGTACCATATGTGATATTCCACGTAAAGAACTTATATGGATCTTCTGCCAGAGCAGTGGTACTGATGAATGCAATAATGAAATACACATGTGCAATGAAAAGCCACAAAGAACCCATTGCACTCGATACTCCAAATCTTGATCTCGCGTTGCTCTGTGTATTCCAACAGAAGAAAGCTTCTTAGCAAGGTCGCACGGCCCATGAGGATTGCAAGTTCGGGCTTCAATATATAAAGGCCTAAACCCCAGTGGATCTTCACTTTAGCCCTAATTTTTACTCACAATTTGTGAACTGATCTGGCACATGCCAATCTGTCACGCGGCAAAATCATCCAATTTCAAGAAAGGGTCACATTTCTCGTGACATTTACATTCCTTTCACACCCAATCAGAATCAATAATTACACGACGGATTCAAATTCCAAGGTCTACGGTGTTAAAAAAAACACAAAATAGGTCTAAATTCCAATTCAAAAGCGTCAGCTTACAATACGCCTGACTATAAAAACAAGTGTTTAGAACAATTTCCTGTTTCAAGGTCGGTGTCGATGCATTCCGAATCCAATGGAATGAATCTGTACCACACATGCCTAGAAATTTGTGGCGTTCAGGAAATTGGTATATCACCGAAAGCACTCTAGTCACGTGTATGGCACCGGCTACGGTGCAATTTATTTGCAACTTAAGTTTTTTTTTTTGAAAAGTTAAAACTTAACACTATTTGCACTGTCAGGGAAGGACTGCCGTTAGAATGCAATACGAACAATGGATAGCAAAGGACATTGCAGAACATGCAAGTCAGGCAGGTTAGAGGTTGGCACGATTTTCTACGGTGCAAATAAGTTGCACCATAGCTGGTGCCCACATGGATTCCTCCTGTCAGACAAATGTATTTTAATAAAAAAACACAAAATTTATTGGGTGAATTATGGCAAGATGACGTGTGATTTATAGGAAAGAGAAACTGATGAGCTTTTGCCTCGTATGTTTTGCGGGGTTGTGAATCCCGCATAGTTATCACAACCCCATAGCTGTTGCCAACACATTTCAAATTTATACATCTCCCCGTGTTCCTCATTCCACCACTTGTTTTCATTATGGTTACTTTCGGGATTATGGAGATTAAACAAATGTAAACTGACCATGTGCACTGCACATTAGAGTCGAGAAACCACCATGGAGAATAAATTTGGACCATGCAAGTGGGACACGTGTCTCTTGAGATATGGAACAAGGCACAGTCTGAACATAACGGGATGGACGTTGAATGATGGACAATTCTCATCGGTTTAGGTTTTATTATAAGTGTGGTTGTTGACATAATTATTGTGGCTAAATATTCGTGAGAAATATTAATACAATTTCAAAATTCACAAATTTAAAAATTTGCACGGCACAAACTAATACCGAGTGCCAAAAATTTGCTCAGCACTTTAGAAATCGAGTGGCAGGAGAAGTTACGAGTGAGCTTAGTAAATGAAGAGCAAGAAACTCGGTAGCCAAAGGATGCCAAGTGAGCTTGTTAGAAGAGCAACTCGGTAGATGAAGAAACAACTCGATAGACACTAGATACCGAGTGAGCTCGGTAGTGTGGATGTCGAGTGAACTCGATAGCCACAAGAGGGTGAAGCTTGGTAGAAGAAGGCACCAAGTGAAATCGGTATCCACTACAGAGAATGTCTTCTACCAAAGACAATACCGAGTGCAGACTTATGACGTGAATATTTTCACCATTAAAACCAGAGACCCAAAGCTTGAAATACTCAACAATAAACTTATCAAATGCAATAAACAAAGGGAAGAGTAATGGATTCAAGTATTTCTGTTTGCTTTACTATTCAACTTGATTAAACCATTACAAAATTTGGGAGCATTTGGCTTCAACCAAAAAACCTTAAAATAACCCTAAACTTTAAACTGATAAAACTTCAAACTTGCAGTTCTAATGGTTGCAAAATACAATACCTAGAGCAATCACTACTTCAATAGGTCAAATCAAACAAATAATAAACTTACAGAATGACCAAAGAAGAAACATGTGCAACTGTAGGCACAAAATGAACTTCCTTTTCTCTGCACTCTGACGACTAGATCTGTTGATCACTTCTCTTCTCTCTACAACTCTCTGATTTGCTCTTCTCTGTCTCTCTAGATCTCTGAATCTTCTAATGAATGATAAAACATTCCTTTTTGTCTTTGGCAAAAAAATTTCCCTCGCATTTTCAATTTCAAAAATCTCACCTACCAAAATAAATGTTTATGATTGTTGGCAAGTCGCCAGGGATGGTAGGTGAGCGTTTGGCTCCAGGGAGAAACGACCATCTGCAATTAATATTCCAACACTCCCCCTTTATCCTAAGCCAAACAAACAAGGATCACTACTAATCCACATCAGCTACACCAAGACACTCTCTTAGGTGTACAAAAGGTCCAATGCCTAATGGCTTGGTAAAAATGTCTGCTAGCTGTTGGTCAGACTTACAAAATTCTACTTTGATATCCCCATTCTCCACCAACTCTCTGATGAAGTGATATCTGATCTCAATATGTTTACTTCTACCATGGAAGACTAGATTCTTAGATAATGCAATTGAAGATATGTTGTCACAATAAATTGTGGTTCAATCCTCTTGCCTTTCATTCAAGTCTGTCAAGATCCTCCTTAACCAAATAGCCTGACATGCTACTGCATTTGCTGCTATATATTCAGCCTCTGCTGTAGATTGAGAAACAATAAGTTGGTTCTTGGATGCCCATGAAATTGCACCCGATCCCATATGAAACATGTATCCAGAAGTGTTCTTCCTATCATCTATACTTCTAGCCCAATCACTATCTGTATATTCCACCAACTTGAAATCAACATTTGCAGTATACAAAATTTCAAATCCCTTGGTACCTTTCACATACCTTAGGATCCTCTTTCCCACTTGCCAATGGGAATCCTTTGGTGTTTCCATAAATCTGAAAATCAAACTTACCGCATGCATTAGGTCTGGCTGAGTTGCAGTTAAGTACATTAAACTTCCAACCATACTCTTGTATGGTGTTGGATCCACTCTCTTGCTAGAGTCTTCCTTGCTCAATTTTAGACCTACTGTTGTTGGTGTGAGGGCTACCTTACTGTTCTGCATTTTAAATCTCTCCAAGATCTACCCTACATACTTTTCTTGAGAGATGAAGATGCCATCATGCATTTTTTTTACTTCTATGCCTAGAAAATATTTCAAGTGACCTAGGTCTGTCATTTCAAATTATCTTTTCATGGCCTCTTTAAACTCACCAATTAAAGCCTTATCATTACTAGTAAAAATTAAATCATCTACATATAAGACAACAATCAACACATTACCATTTGCTGCCTTGATGTAGAGAGTGGGCTCACCATTTCTTTTGCTAAAGCCATTGCTCATCAAATATGAGTCAATCCTGCTGTACCATGCACTTGCAGCTTGCTTGAGCCCATAAAGAGCTCTCTTCAACCTATATACTTTGTTCTCTTCACCTACAACTTCATAACCAGGTGGCTGCTCCACATATACTTCGTCCTTCAATACACCATTTAGGAAGGCGAATTTCACATCCATTTGGAATACCTTCCATTTGTGTTGAGCTGCAATTGCTATGACAACATGCATGGTTTCCATTCTTGCAACTAGGGCATAGGTCTCATCATAATCTCTACCATACTGTTGTCTGTAGCCCTTTACTACCAGCATTTCCTTATGCCTATCAATTTTGCCTTCAACATTGCATTTGGTCATATAGACCAATTTCACTCCAATCACTTGCTTCTTGAGAGGCAGTTTAGTTAGCTCCCATGTCTCATTACTTTCTATAGCATCTATTTTCTCATCCATGGCCTTACACCATTTCTTCTCCTTAATAGCTTCTTCAAAATATATTGAATCACTATGAGAAAATAATGCAAAATTAACACTCTCATCATAATCTTCATACCTTTCATCTTGGTATATCTCCCTAAGACTCTTGGTCTTTCTTGGTAGCAGGGAGGAGAGTATGGGATTAGAATCTTCATTTCTGTTGCTTGGCACTGACACTTGGTCATGCCTAGAGGAGCTCAATAATGACTGAGGTCGCTTGCCTTTTCTTCTATCTACTCCTTTTTCTTGCTGTTCATCAGCATATTCTTCACTCATAATTGGCACTTTACTTGAAGTGCTCGGTGACTCATCAGTTTGACCATACCAAGACTGATTTTCAAAAAAATTCACATCTCTTAAGAGAGTCATCTTGTTGTTCAATGGGTCATACAATCAGGATGCCTTTGATTTTGAGTTGTACCCTGTTAAGATGCACTTCACACCTTTTTCATCCAATTTCTGCCTTTGCTCTTTAGACACATGTGCATATGCAACACATCCAAACACCTTTAAGTGTTCAACTGTCCATCTTCCTCGTGACCATGCTTCCATTAGAATTCTATCATGGACTGCCTTTGTAGGACACCTATTAATTAGGTAACTTGTTGTTGCCACAACCTCTCCCCAAAATTCAGTTGGGAGACCTTTCTTTCATCATGCTCCTTGCCATTTCAACAATGGTCCTGTTCTTTCTTTCAGCCACTCCATTCTGCTGTGGTGTATAGCTGGCTGTGAGTTCTTTCTTTATGCCATGTTTCTTACAAAATTTTACAAAAAAATTGGAGGTATACTCCACTCCTCTATCTGATCTTAAGAATTTGATATAATGTTCACATTCTCTTTCAGCCTGGGCTTTAAATTCTACAAATTTTTCAAATGCTTCAAATTTATTCTTTAAGAAATACACCCATGTCCTATGACTGAAATCATCAATAAATATCATGAAATAAGTACTCCCCCCAATGGAAGTAACTTGCATAGGACTGACTAGATCAATATGCACTAATTCTAATGGATATCTAGCCCTCCTAGAATTTCCAGAATTAAAGGGAAGCCTATGTTGCTTACCCAAAATACAAGCCTCACACTTGTCACATGAATTTCTTATATATGGCAAACCTTCTACCATTCTTTTATTTGACAAAAAATTTAAACCAGTATAGCCTAGATGACCATACCTGAGGTGCCATAGCCATGAGGGGTCTTCAATCACACTCTTTAGGATTGATTGAGTGAGAGGTGCAGCACCAACTTGAGATGAGAAACATGTCTCTATCCTCAAAGGAAACATTATGTTCTTTGTCATTTGAACTGTTGCAAGTAAGTTCTTGCTCCCATCCTTTTCTTGAATGACACACATGTCATTCTCCATCAGCACTTTGTATCCATTTTCAATGAGCTGACAAATGCTCATCAAATTGTGCTTCATACCAGGGGCGAAATACACATTTTGTATTTCCTTCTTCTCACATTTCTTGGTGCAGACCATAATAGATCCTTTGCCCACAACTGGTAGGGTTCCATTGTTACTCATCTTAATTTTTGATTTGAAGCTCTTGTCAATGAATGAAAACAAGGTTTCATTACTACTCATGTGGTTGCTACACCCACTATCAAGGTACCAAACCTCAAGGCTTCCTTCTTCACCAACATTACACATGATGAAGGAAGTGGCATTATTTCCACTTCCCATATTCACATCAGCTACATTTTCTTGTCTTAACTGATCATTTTTCTTCTTCTAGCATTCATTTACATAATGCCCATATTTATGACAGTAGTAGCATTCTACATTACTCCTATTTGAGCTGTAGTTTTTCTTACCTCCTCTTGATGTATTTTGTGAGCTACTTGCTCCATCTGCTCTTCCTGAGCTTTCTACTGTAGCACTTCTTTATCCTTCATTTCCTCGGCCTCTGCCTCTAGAGTTTCTGCCTGAGCCATTTCTTCCTCTCCCCCTTCCTCTTGAATTTGACTGAGCCTTGAATGCTTGCTCTTGGGTAGAAGAAGATGCGGATCTATTGATCCTATGCTCATGGGTTTGAAGTGTACCCATTAACTCATCCATTGTCAAAACAGTGAGGTCTTTTTCCTCTTCTATGGTCATGACCAAATTGTCATATTTATGAGGTAAACTCCTCAATATCTTCTCCACTATCCTTTGCTCTTGATAGTCTTCTCCATTTGACTTCAATTGATTAATCACATTGGAGGTCCTTGAACTGAAATTTGCAACTGATTCATTTTCCTTCATCTGAAAGTTCTCAAACTCCCTCCTTATGTTTTGTAGCTTTACTGTATGGGCTTTATCAGTCCCCTTGAAGTTTGTCTCAAGGATATCCCATGCTTCCTTTGCATAATTTTCTGCTATAATCTTTGGGAATATAGTATCTATCATTGCTGCTTCAATCAAACTTAATGCCTTAGCATCCTTCCTCCTTAACTCTTTCAAATGAGTCTTCTGTGCATTTGTGAGGGCAACATACTGAGTTGGGTCTATCACATCATTGAACCCATTAATTACAAACTCCCACAAATCATTTGCTACCATAATAGTTTTCATTTTCTTTTCCCATGTATCATAATTTTGTCCATTGAAGGGTGGTGGCTACTGCCATATCTTTTCTACATTTCCTACCATGATAAATATCCCAAGAAAACAAATGCCCTAACTCACTGTGGATATGGGGCCTCAAAGCTCTGATACCATGTGAGAAATATTAATACAACTTCAAAACTCACAAACCTAAAAATTTGCACGGCACAAACTAATACCAAGTGCCAAAAATTTTCTAGGCACTTAAGAAATCGAGTGGTAGGAGAGGTTACCGAGTGAGCTTGGTAAATGAAGAGCAAGCAACTCGGTAGCCAAAAGATGTCGAGTGAGCTCGGTAGAAGAGCAACTTAGTAAATGAAGAAACAACTCGGTAACTGAAGAACTCGATAGACACTAGATACCAAGTGAGCTCGGTAGTGTGGATGCCAAGTGAACTCGGTAGCCACAAGAGGGTGAAGCTTGGTAGAAGAAGGTACCGAGTGAACTCGATAGCCACTGTAGAGAATGTCTTCTACCAAAGACAATACCGAGTGCAGACTTATGACGTGAATATTTTTACCATTAAAACCAGAGACCCAAAGCTTGAAATACTCAACAATAAACTTATCAAATGCAATAAAAAAAGGAAAGAGTAATGGATTCAAGTATGTCTGTTTACTTTACTATTCAACTTGATTAAACCATTATTAAATTTGGGAGCATTCGGCTTCAACCAGAAAACTCTAAAATAACCCAAACTTTAAACTGATAAAACTTCAAATTTTAAACTTCAAACTTGTAGCTCTAATGGCTGCATACTACAATGCTTGGAGCAATCACTACTTCAACAGGTTGAATCAAACAAATAATAAACTTACAAAATGACCAGAGAAGAAACACATGCAACTATAGGCATGAAATGAACTTCTTCTCTACACTCTGATGACTGGATCTACTGATCACTTCTCTTCTCTTTGCAACTCTTTGATCTGCTCTTCTCTGTCTCTCTGGATCTCTGAATCTTCTAATGAATGATAAAACATTCTTTTTTGTCTTTGGTAAAAAAATTTCCCCCTCATTTTCAATTTCAAAAATCTCACCTACCAAAATAAATGTTTATGACTATTGGCAGGTCACCAAGGATGGTAGGTGGGCGTTTGGCTCCAGGGAGAAATGACCATCTGCAATTAATATTCCAAAAATATTTATGATAGTTATATTTCATAATAGCTACGTTGTTCCCTATATATGTCTTCCTCTACAAACCAATGAATTGTCAAGCTTTTGATTATTCACTCACATTTGGTATTGGAGAAAATAGGATCTGGATGCCTGTGTAGAGAGTAATGTGTTTGTCTGCTAAATAAAATTAAGAAAATAGTTTACATTTGTTAGAATAAATTAATTATTGCCCATACAGGTGGTTGTTTTTAGAATGTTTAGTAGTCAGTGGTCAGTACAAACTACTCATTTCCATTTGCAGCCATTCAAGCACAGGCCAACACACCAGCCTAACCATCTAACATTATTTGTATTTTCAATTCTTTTCTACAACATTTAATATGCATTTTCTTATAAATAGAATAAGCTAGGCCTGTGATCAATAGAGTCCATTTTGGGTTTCTCATCTTCTTTGGTTTCTCTCCTGTGTTGTGTTGTGATTTTCATCATGGTATGAGAGCTAATGGGAGATGATCTTGGAGATCATGAAGAGGTCAATGATCTTGAAGTATTTCTTTTGGAAAATGAAAAGTTTCAGCCATTGAGTATTTTGTCATTAAGGTTGTGGCAATGGCATTTGAAGTTATCTTCTAGAAGAATAAAGAGGAGAACAAATCAAGAGACTGTTATGGGAAACAGAGAAGACATTAAAAAAAAGAAGCTAAAATTGAAGTGTGTTTGAGTTAGCATTGAGTGACATTGTTATTTCTAAAGTAGAAGCATGTGGAGCATCTCTATGCAAGGAGTGTCAAAGAATGCATACACATGGCATGGAAGATATTGATCACAGAAATGTTTATTATGTCTTTGTGTTTGAAGTATGAGTTTGATGTTATAGAATAGTTATTGAAGTTAGTTGTGGTTGTAGTAAGTACAACTAGGTTGGATTGGTCATGAGTTGGTTCTCATGATTCAAAGGAATTCTAAGGCTTTTGATGATGCAAAGGTCTATGTGTATGGTGATTGGATAAAAGTGCTAGGATCAAACGTGAGAAAATGTTTAATCAATTGTGAAGGCTATGATGTTGTTGACAGTAGTCAATGTAATAAAAGTTTGTTGCATTGATATCCCCCAATCAAGTGATGGAGATTTAATGAGAATTGTTTGTTAATGGGCTATACTAATGTAAGGGGTGCATTATTGGTTGTATTTGACACCCTAAAGTTTGGTTAGCATATTGATCAACCATGTATCAAAAAAAAATTTCTATAAAACTAGCAAGTACAGCAGTTGGGCACCCATGCATCAGATGGATTTCTTTTTATATGGACTCAATAATTAGTTTTATGCAAGTACAAAAGAAAAGGCCCAGAGTGATTATGATGGGGCAAACAAGATGAGTGAAATCATTTGATAATTGACTGTAAATGGGTACCTAAAAAGGCTCAAGGCTAGGATCCATCATCTCTAGATCATGGGGAGATTTTTGAAAAACAAAAAATATGATAATTAATTTATGGGGGGGTGTTAGAATAAATTAATTATTTCCCATACAACCGGTTGTTTCCAAAATGTTTAGTGATTAGTGGTCAGTACAAACTACTCATTTTCAATGTGCAGTCGTTTAAGCATCGGCCAACACACCAACTTCACCATCCAACATTATTTGTATTGTCAACTCTTTGCTACAACATTTAATATGCATTTTCTTATAAATAGAATAAGTTGGGTCTATGATTAGCAGAGCCCATTTTGGGTTTCTCATCTTCTTTGGTTTCTCTCCTATATTGTGTTGTGATTTTCATCAACATTTGTATACAAATATTTAGCACTCGAGTAAAGGAAAAAAAAGTATGAAAGACAAATGAAAGAATTAGTTTGAGTAGACATTTTAAAATTTTTATGAAAGAGAGATATAGAAAATTGGTCTAGTTAAAGCACCCATTATCATACGCAAGGAAAAGAGAGTCTATGATGTTTTGGAGAAGAGTTTAGAAAGTAAGGGCATTCATAGAGTGAACAAGCATTATCAATATTTTACCCAATGATATGAAGTAGAAGGTGTTAATACTCTTGGAGCTTGGAAAAGAAATTGAATTAGTCTATGTATTATTGGTGTGTTGAAAAGATGAGAAATGGATTCCATTGGTGCCAACTAATATCATTTCAAAATCTTAGTAAGCATTATATTTTACAATTCCAAGCATGCAATCTCTTCTTTAGAGAAACTGCATATGATGAATCCCATAAATGTTGTTTTGAACCAAATCTAATCTTCCAAATTTGGTAAATATTGTATATCCTTGTTTGCCCACTTTTGGACCCCTTTTAAAATTTTCATAAGCACAATTATCTACACTTTCATATTATTCTTTGGCAAGCATTTTCTCTCTAAATCTAGACATTAAATTTTGATAAGTAATAGCACACACTCTGAGCTCCATCAAACTAGTTCAAACTAGTTTAACTTTTTCAACATGGTTCAACTCAGTCCAACAAGGTTCATTTAGATTTGAACAACTTCAATGAGGTCCCCGCACATTGCAAATGGTTCAACCCAGTTCATGTTAGTTCAACATGGATCAATAGGTGAGAGAAAAAACTCAATATCAACAATTCATAATCATGAGTTAAAGGCTCAATCAGGAGTATTATGGCTAACTAATGTATGTCTATCTTTCAATTTGGAGAGATCTTATCTTCGAAGCTCTTATTTGGGAGTTCTATTATTTTGAAGAATTCATAAGCATCATTTGGAAGAAGCCATAGTTATGATATCCTCTTGTTGATGTAGTAAGGATTTTCAAGTACAATAAAAGAATGCTTTGTAAAGAATTTCTTTTTTCTCTTTATCTCCATATTGTTATTTTTTTCTTATCAATTGGTAAGGGTGGTGTCATCATTCATTACTAGTATTAGAGAACCCTTTGTCAATAGTATCAGAGTGACCCTTTATTTAGTATTATCAAAAAAATCTTTCACAATGATATAAGAGTGGGAGCTCGTGAACATATACATAGATTTCCGAACATGAGGCATTTTTTCTGAGGACCTTGGATTGAGTGATTTTTTCTATGCATAAGTTCTTTATTTTGTAGATAGATCGCTAACAATGAGCTAGTTAGCATGATGATTGTGATTTTAGCTAAGTGTTTAAAAATAAGTTATCTCTGAGGTAGTTTGCATAATGTGCTTGTGTTGGGTGACATTTGTCTTATGGAGACCTGATTATGGAGAAAAGAAAGAGAAGATGAATTTTTTGATTGGATAGATTCTGAGGATTCCTCAAATTGATAAATTTAGAAAGAGAATATAAGAAAAGATATTACTTGATTTGTAGAAGATGATAAATGAAATAGAAGTAGAGCTCTGAAAGAGAACAATGGTTCATGAAAAGAGAGATGTTGAGAATCATTTGGATGCAAAAGAGAAATGAGATATAGAGGAGTATTGTATATGCAATACAAAAGAAAAGGAAAAGAATTAGCTTTCCAATGCTTGTAAGAAGTGTGGAATCCGATATCTTGAGAGAAAGTTATGGTCATTTTACTAAGACAGTTTTTTTACCATTTTCACTGCGATTTTTTTTGTGACAAAAGTTTTGACAAGATTAAATTTGATGGCTATCATAGGCTAAAATTAAAAACTCTTTCATTTCCTCTGAACATGGCTAAACTAGGGCATATTATATATCAAAATTTATGAAAATATCAACCTAGATCCAATGGTGAAGTATGTTTTTACCTAGGAGGTCATTTCTACAAGCTCTCCCTAAAACTCTCATTTAAATGAAACATCCAAAAAAACTCTTTTCTCTAATAATTTCACATCCCCAAAATATTTCAACATTCCATCATAACAACAAACCCAAAACCCTCAACTCTACAATAAATAACTCATATATCTTTCCCATTCTTTTATCCTCTCATGGATTCTCATGGATTCAATCTAAGGTTACAATAATAAAACCATAGCTTTGATACCACTTGTAACGAAATGTGCAACATAAAGAATATAACCATTTCCACATAACCCATATAATAGATTTGAAATAAATATGCAATTGAAATCCATATGCAAGAGAATAGACAACATACCCACAAAAATTGTGACACAAGATGCACCCTAAGAAACCCTCATTGAGGGGAAAAACTCAGCCTCCAAAAGCATCCATTGCCATGTATTATTTAGCAAAAACACCATTTCAATACAACCATGAAAGCCTTCAAAGCCATAGCTACAAATAAGCAATCCATGTGAAGAAGCATGAATCCACACATCTCATGCCATGCTTCTAACCTTCACAAATGCTTCCTTGGCTAACTTATCAAGCCTTGCCCCACTCGAATCTTGCCCTTTTCTCTCTATGACTACCCTTGTGGCTACTTATGTAGTAGAAGTCCCATAAAACCACCAAGTGGTATTAAATAAACCATGTGCTACCTAACCCATTGACCCCACATTTAATATTAAAAATTCAATTCTTTTTCTCAATATTAAATAATTATATGAAATATTATCACAATATTAGAATACAAAACATCAAGTATATCCCATAGGAATCTTTAAATTTTGCATGTTCATCTAGGTGCAAAATTATATAATAAAATAAAATAATACAATATAAAAATATTATGCATGTGTGCAACACCCATTATCTCAACAATCTCCCACTTATTGTATACATTGCATAGGGTCAATCTATAGCCACATAAATGAACAAGGGAAAATCCCTCCTAGCACATCCACGATTATGGATCAAAGTACACAAAGTGCTCCATCCAAGTACTTGCAACATAATCAAAGTATCCAACATCTCAAACATGAATTATCTCACCTCCTCTTATGTCTTTGCCACTACACACATAGAAGCCATCCAAAGGGAAAACCACCCAACCTATTGCATTAGAAGATCATAAAATTATGTACTAACTAAAATTCTAAGCACAACAAACCTGATCCAAAAATAATCACATGTAACTATAGTTGTCAATATATCCATAGCTGAAATAGCACCCACAGCAAGTGCCAACTCATCCAACTATCCATACCTCAAAAGGTATACCAAGTGAATCTCACATCATCAACATATCCAATCTGTAACTTGCAATTACAAGCCTCAAGAGCAATACCTACCACATATATAGCAAGAAGCTCCCACTGTAAAAGGTAATGTCAAATCTATAGCCAATCCACTCACAACATCTAAAAGAAGTGAATCTTTGTAGTCTCAAGAACATCCATAATACATAAATCAATAACGTGTAAGAAAAACTCTCATAACAAATCTCCAACAGTCTACCAAGCTCTCCACAACCAATAGAGGAAAGATAAATGAATAACTATTTCATCTCTCACATGACATACATGAGAACAAATGAGTGATCACAATCTCTAACCGATCTTAAAAATCTAATGTAAGCTAAATCGAACATCTAGGAAGATAACCAAGACCAACGAGAAGCCATGCAAGTTATAACCTATATCATATTTTTCTACACACACCTCTAGATGTAAACTGTACAAGTACGATCTCTTTCATAAAACTCCAACAAGAAGCCTCAACAACACCCAAACCATACCATATAACTAATCATGGATGTAAGCCTCCCCTAAGAAGATCAAATTCATAAACCATTCCTAATTCAATGAATATGACCAATATAAAACCCATCTCCCAAACTCATCCAATATATCAACATATACAAATGGAGATAGCCAATGCTAAACCATCTCTCAAATGAATCCTCTATAACTAACTCATGTAGTATAGCTAAGGGTCCATATCCATGAGATAAGCATAAACATAATGCACCTAAGAGAAACAATGAGTTATATCTCTCAAGTAGAAAATTACCAAGTACATTTGAGTGGGAATGAGAATCACATCAAGATATCCAAGTCTCCAACCAAGACTCATCTAAGAGAAATCTCTTCTCAAGTCCATATCAAATGAATGCTCCTCAGACTCTCCTACTAAAACCAAATAAGTATTCCAACAAATAATTCTCTAATCCAAGAGAAATCAACATCACCGTGATCTCTAAGTATCCATGAGAACCTATAACCAATCAATCCATGCCAACTCCAAATGCAACAGAACAATATCATGAAGTATCTATCTTATAATCAATGTACTCAATAGAAAGAAACTAAACCAAGATCAATGTCAAAGTTCCAACCATGGCCTCAAGAACATATACATGACAACATGATCTAATTATCTCAACCAAAGAGATAGCATGCTCCATATGAATATAACATATCAAAAATCTAAATGTGTATCAAGAGTATATCATGACATAATAATAAAATCATCCTCACACCAAGAATAACATGCCAAATGAAAGCATAAACCACACCTTTACCAAGAACCCTATGAGTCCTCAAGATGCAACAATCTCCATTCACCATGAATAAAGACATCTCCACATACCATGAAGAAACATCTCTAAAAACCATGAAGATAACCAAGAACCCCATGACTCCTCAAGATATAACCTTCTTCACGCACTATGAAGATAACAAGTGCACCATGAAAATGTCAAAGACACTTCTACAGCAACAAAATCTAAGAAAAATCTACAACATCTTCAAATACTCAATAAATATATCAATTCCAACAACTCTCACTCAACCATGGTACTGAGTCACTTATGGATCATAAAATCCATCTCCTACATGAAGATCCTCTAAGTCTACTCCCAAACAACCAAAGTGTCAATACCAAGATCTTCAAACCAAGAAGATACAAACCAAAATAGGAACTAATCCTACATAATCATCTCATCACTATCACAAACTCCCACTAAACTATGTATTGATGTATGATGCTTCGCTTAATACCTTAAACTCATAATAGAAACATAGAAACTAAAGAAAATATGGACTTCATATTTGTACTACAAATGCAGAATTATAGAATTCATAAGTACAATATGCTAACCCACCTAGGTGCCTTCATCATAATAATTTGTGAGACAAGCTGTGAACTATCATCCAAAGCTATCCTAGACAATATTCAGGCCTTTCTTAAATGGGCATTTTTATGCTACCCGAGAAGGTTCTAGATGTTCAAACTTAATACCTAGGGCTGATAGACCCTAATAGTATATGTAGAGTTGGCTAAAAACATCTTTGACAAATTATTTTAGAAATTTTGGTAGCCCAACTTCTAAAAGCCATAACTCATGAACGTTGATCTGATTGGGTATTATAACAAATTTTTGGAAATGCCAGCTCCTGATCTATAGGTTTGGAATAGTGTTAGTGCCCTTCCTTCGAGTTTTTGGACATCATCCAGACACTCTAGGGCCTCTAATAGTGAGCCTTAAGATTTTTCTGCAAAATTTTCTACTAAAAATCCATACTAACTTCTCTGATACTAATACTTGTGCAATGAGATTTTTATGGTAGCCTTACAATTCTAACATGAACTTTAATGTATAAAATGAGAATATTTTGAGCTCATATGAAAAAATTACTAAAAATAGGAACTTCTCATAAATAGTAACCACCCTGTCTACTAGTCCTTATTAAAATAGAAAAGACTAAAAATAAAATATTTTTTAGTGATGCAAGATTGCCCTTGCACCCAAGATGCTCCTGCATCATGTATCCAAGCTATCCATGACATCATGATTAAGAAAAACCATCCTCTTACCATGAGAATCAACCAAGGCATCAAACTGTCAAAGAGCTCAAAGTGAACATCATGAGCTCCTCAAAAGAATCCAAATAACCATGATCCTCAACCAACAAGATATACCACCATAATCAAGTTAGGAATCCAAACCAACAAATATCAATGATGTACATATATATCCAATTATGTCATATCAAAATCCATGGCACCATGATCATATTCATTAACTGAGCAACTAACTCTCAAAGTGTCCAACCTGTCAGCATAAAATAGTCAACCACAATCTTCCACCATGACTATACCAAGTAACAATATCTCATCTCTTTTATATGAAGAATAAATTAGAAAATCATGTGACTTATGGCATAGACAACCCAAATCCAAGTCACCAATTTGAATATGCATTAATAATGAAAGATCAGTAGGCAAAGACAACCCATATCCAAGCTATAAATGCAACCTATAGGTATAGACTGCTTAGAACACTACACAACTTGTAGACCCAACAAGTTATCATACATATGCAAACAAAATATTATTAATCATATCATCATGAGACCAATTTAAAATATGAACTAAGTATGCAATGAAATCAAATCTTAAATCTCCAAACATACAATATCATAAATGCACAATGTTACCATAGTCAATATATACCATAAAATATTTAGATTAATATATCACCCAATAAATCATGCCAAACCTACACCAAATTTGAACCAATGTGTAGAGCTCTCCAAGATTTTTTTGATGACTACTCCAAGTCCAAAATCCAACTCCATATGCCCAAGTTATGCCCTACTTTGTGATAAAAATTAATAACATTTTCCTTTCATGCTCATAAAATCTAAAAATTGTCAAAATCACAAAATCAAACCTACACCAAGCTATAGTGCTTTGAATAAACTTTCCAACACCTATAAGAAGTCTAAAATTCGATATCCTAAGGGAAAGTTATGGTAATTTTACTAAGATAGTCTTTTTACCATTTTCACTAAGATTTTTTTTGTGACAAATTCTAATGGGATTAAATTTGATGGCCATTATGGATTGAAACAAAAAAAAAATCTTTCATTTCCACTGAAATAGCCAAACTAGGGCATATTATATATCAAAATTTATGGAAACATCGACTCAAATCCAATGGTGAGGTCTATTTTTATGCTGGAGATTATTTCTGCAAGTTCCTTCTAAAACCCTCATTTAAATGAAACCATTTTGTCCAATAATTTTACATCTCCAAAATATTTCAACATCCCATCATAACAACAAACTCAAAATTCTAAACTCTACAGTAAATAACTCATATATCTTCCCCATTCTTTTATCCTCTCATGCATTCTCATGGATTCAATCTAGGGTTACAATAATAAAACCATAACTCTGATACCACCTGTAAGGAAATGTGTAACATAAAGAATATAACCATTTTCACATAACCTATATAACAGATTTGAAATAAATATGCAATTGAAATCCATATGCAAGAAAATAGACAACATACCCACAAAAATTGTGACATAAGATATACCCTAGGAAATGCTCATCAAGGAGAAAAAATTCAACCTCCAAAAGCATCTATCACCATGTATTATTCAACAAAAACACCATTTCAATACAACCATGGAAGTCTTTAAAGTCATAGCCACAACCAAGCAATCCATGTGAAAAAGCATGAATCCATAGATCCCATGCCATGCTTCTAACCTTCACAAGTGCTCCCTTGGCTAGCCTGTCAAGCCTTGTTCTACATGACTCTTTCCCTCTATTTTTTTGTCTTCTTTTTTTTTCTCTATAACTACCCTTATGGCTACTTATATAGTAGTAAGTCTCACAAAACCACCAAGTGGTATTACATAATCCATGTGCTACCTAACCCATTGACCCCACATTTAGTATTGAAAATTTAATTCTTTTCCCCAAGTAGTAAATAATTACATGAAATGTTATCACAATGTTACAATGCAACACATCAAGTATATCCCATCAGAATCTTTACATTTCGAATGTTCATCTAGGTGCAACTTGTAGGCGAATTGGTTTGTGCCTTGAGGTTTACTTCCTTGTGGTCATAAGTTTGATTCCCCTTCACAGTGGAGAATGGCTTTGGACCAGTTTCCCTTACAGGACCTTTGTGCCACGTACCTACTCTGTTAGCCCGAGGTATAGGCTTGGACTTTGCCTAAAAGTAATAAGAGTTATGAACATAGTTTTGTTTCTTGGTTCTTTCTCTACGAGCCCTTTTTGAACCAAATGATTATTAATATAAATATAACGATTTGCCAAAACAAAAAATAATAATAATAATACAATATAACAATATTATGCAATGTGTGCAACACCCATTATCTCAACATTGAAGAGGTAATTTCTTACAAATTATGGGATGCTGAAATTGAGATGGATTTGAAAGATAATGATTATTGTTTACATGATGATCTTGCAAAAAAAAAATGGTTTTTTTATTTTTGAAGTAGTTGATAGGAGGCAATGAAAATGGGGGGCTAGCCCCAGAGTATAAAAAGGATGAAGTAGATGATCTTGCAAGTTATGTGTGGTATGAAAAATAATATTTGAATGGTATTACAAGCACATCACATCCTACAAGATTGGAGGTGAATAAAAGTTATAGTTGGACAAAGTTAACTATAAAGTAGTATTTTTAGTTGTAGATACATGTTCCACCTAGGTGTTGGAAAAGAAGAAAGAAGGAAATATATCAAGATTAAAAAATGAATACTTGCTCTAGCTAGGTGTTAGAAGAGAAGAATAAAAAAATCAGCAGTGCCTACTTCATTTTGTGAATCCATATTCACAAAAAATTCTTACCATGGTTGTCTTGATGTAAAAATGCCGGGGGGGTGGGGGGCAGGTGGTTTTGTTGCATAATAATTAAAAAGACAAAAAGTGGAGGAGAGAGAAAGTGACAAAAATTGGAGGAAAATAATAAAAATAATAAAGGGAAAGAAAAAGAGAGAGAAACAAGTCCTTTCTATTTTCAAGGTGCATGGGTGATATAAAAAGAAAAATAAATAGAAATAGTTGTCATTTCAGTTATAGAGGTATGTAGGGTGCATTTTAGTAGTTATTAGATAGTTCCTTAAATTATGCATTTAATATTTGTTGTGACCCACAAAGGTAATGTGACTTTCTAATTGGAGACATGGTGGTGCTTAGTTGTCATTGAGTGGGTATTTAATTTTTTTTTTAAGGAGTTCAATTTATCTTTTAGCACATATTAGTTGTATTTGTAATATCTTGGATTGTAAGTGCCTATATAAACAAGGCATATTAGCACTTGTAAGAAACCTTTGGAGGTGAAAGATCTTAGTTCGAAAGTTCTTCTTGGTGAATCTCCTTGGGCTAGAGATCTTTCCTTTTAAACTCTTCTTATTTGGGGAGCTCTTCTCATTTTGAAGGATTTGTAAGCTTCTTTTGGAAGAAGTCATAGTTGTGATTTCCTCCTATTGATGTTGTAAGGATTTTCAAGTATAAAAAAAGAATGATTTGTGAAGAATTTTGTCTTCTCTTTATCTCCATATTGTTATATTTTTTCTTATGAGTTGGTAACAATGATGTGGTGCTTTGTCACAACATCCCTAGGGCCACATCTCTAGAATAAATTAGTAGAGCCATCAATTGTAAGCTTGGTTTCCCGAATGAAAAATAATTATGAGACTAAGACACAATTAATATGTGAACAACTTTTTTTAGGGGATTTTTGTCAACCCCCTAACATTCCAAACAAGAATAGTCATTTAAGGGGTTGGGAGAACTGAGATGCAATGGGCTTTAGATATCCTAATTTAGTTAATGTTTCCTCCATTATTTGACCTTCTCCTGATTAGTCTTCCTTGAATTCTTTGATGGCTTCTTTGAGAAGCCTTATTTAGAAGTGCTCTACTATAATCCTATAGTATGTGAAGCTTGGATACTTCTAGTAGTATATGTCATCCCCTTATTAACAAGGAGAGTATAGTTTCAATTACTTGCATTCCCTATAGGTTTTACCACCCCAAGAACACCACTATC
>CM053786.1:370464759-370559759 GCA_028749045.1 Cupressus sempervirens
AGGACATTTTTAGGTGAACTTTGGATTTACTAAATATAACAAGTGAGCATATCAAATATTAAATCCATAAATAGATCATCTCATATCAAGGGAACCAACTATGAAGAGAGTTACTAGATGATGGGTAATCATCGATTAAACTCAAATCTTCAATGAGAATGAGATGTACAATGCGTTAACCACTACAAGAAGAAAGGGACATAGATCTTTTAAAATTAAAGTTGGAACATGTAACGCATCACTCGAGAATCCAAAAGAGGTAAACCTAATATGTTACAAATTTTACTAAACTATTTTTTTTTTGAATTTTAAACAATATCAAAGTAACAATAATGCAGAAGTAATATATACATACACATCAAGAACATGTAATCAATTACAAATACAATTTTAATTCCTCAAGGCTTCCTTCACGTTGAGTCACATTTAAGAAAGTTTTATTAATAATTTTAAGTCTCAATTACAATGTCCATAATCATAAAATGAATAAACACATGCATAGTCATATAATCAAATGCATAAGTAGAACTAGTAATATGAAAGTACATATAATGAATAACATCCACTACACATGTCATTGGGTATGTGAAAATAGATACAAGTACATCAATATACAATACAATATCATGTAGGATCTCAAAACACATGATACATAGATACATCAAATGAATAGAAGCCTTCAAGATAAGAGGAAGAATGATAATGGTACCACTACATCAAGGAGCATCCAACATCAATCAATCTGAGGGGGACCCAAATGGTAAGAATACACTACCTCCCAACTATGTTGTACCTAATCAGGCTCCCACTCCCACTGTGAAGGATAGATAATGTACGATCCACACACAGATAATCAAATCATAAAATAATCTTAGGCAAGCAATCCTGATAGCCAAAATTACATCAAGGGTAATACAAACTACTCAAGAAGAAGAGATAATCAAAATCAAAAGGACACTCATTCCAATACTAACATCTCATACCAAGTCAACATACAAATACCAAGAGAAAAAATATACAACTACCTCAAAATAAATGACAAGTGTCATAAGGACAATGACCAATATTTAAAAACTATCACTAATAAAAGTAAACTATCAATCACTAACTCCAACAATAAAAGCAACACCAATGAATAACTAGACATTCATTAATAAAAGTCAATTGTCAACAATAAATAAAATTCAATCGATGAGTAACAACTCACAATAAATACACCATCAAAAGTAATATCCAACTAGTACACCACCAGAGACAAATATATAAAAAGGATCATAAAAAAGACTCAGGCTACATACTATGGAGTGTCATCGCATGAGCCAACTCTAAGGTTATCTTGGTAGTCTCTCAAGACCCCAACCCCCTAGTGACTCTATGCAGAACCAAAATACCCTCTCGTGAAGACAAGAAAACTAGTCATACCTCTCAAGGGATCATCTCCATATCATCCTTAGTCTATACAAGCACTCAAGGCATGGATGAGGAAAAATCTCTAACTTTTCTTTTTAATGTATCTCAAAGAAAAGGGCTAGGCAAGATATTATAATTACTATATTATCGATTGTTACACAACTTACAATGAGTTACCCTTGCAACCACTTCGAGCCCCAACCCCCATTGCAAGCCACTCCCATAGATACGGACCTAGACTACCTTTCCAAAAATCACAAATCACAATAGTGTCCCATACCACAAGAGTAATATTGGTCAAATTTGGCTCCTTTACAGGCAACCCAAAAAATAACATTGGTTCTTGAAACCCAAGTTCTCATAAATTCTTAATAACATAAAGCTCATAAAATATAAATCTCAATTCAAATCATAACGTTCATCATGAAATCTAGTCAAATAGTCATAAAAGAAATCTCAAAAATGCCTCTAGTGCACATCCTAACTTGGCTAACAAAACAAACCACAAAGAAAGCTATTAAGAAAATAAATATCATAAGACTATAAATAGAATATTATAAAACACATAGTTTTCAACCACGTGATTTAATTCCACCAATTTCTCTTGTTTAGTTTGGGTCATAAGAATATGTTTAGAAATAAGGTAAGAATATACATGTTAATATAAATTGTTATGCTAATATACTTATTTAAATAAATAAGTATTTAAATATCCAATCTCTTTGTACATATAAAATATCTTCAAATATTATCATGTTATTAATTTAAATAATCCTAAATCTTAAATGATTTAATTAATAACATAAATTTATATATTATTATATTTAAATATTGATATTAATTTCAATCTCTAAAATATTAATATGACTTCTATTTAAGTCTAATATTAACATTTAATTTTCCTTTAATTCATAATGCAACTAGAGATTAAATTATAAATTTAATTTAATTATTTATAATTTTTTCGCCAAAGTCAAACAATTATTAACTAAATGATCACAGAGTGAACTCTACCACAACTTCTCTTTATATATATATATATATATATATATATATATATATATATATATATATTAACTTTCCTCTTGCATTAATAAATATAAAATCATTTATATGGAACTAAGAGTTTAATTAGACATAAATAATCACTAATAATAACATAAATCTTATACTAAGTAGTACTAATTTAATTTTTAAAATTAATTAATAATAATTTTTTATTATTTTTTAAATAAATATATTTGAAAAATTAAATTATATTTTTATAAAATAAAAATAAATGCAATTTGTATTTTCACATGTATTATCTCTCTCAAATAATGCAAGCATTCTATACTTAGTTTTCTATTTTTAGCATAATTATTTTCACATACATGTAACCATACTATACTTAGCTTCTATTTTTAGCATAATAATTTTCACATGCATGCATAAGTTAGTTAAAACATGTTTTCCTCTCAATTAATCTTTTTTTTTCTTTTTTCAATAAATTGTGTGATTAAATTATTTTAGATATAAGAATAATATTTATCTATATTTAGAAAATTCATGATAATCTCATGGTTCCAATGACAAATTAAAAGTTGAAACCCTAGTTGTTCAATTTATTATTATCTTCCAATTTTTTTGTAATTGAATTTTTCCTATATTAAAAAGGGGTTTAAAATAATACAATCATAATAATTTTGTACAATTTTCCTATAATTTTCCTTAATCAAGTTTTCTTAATTAATATGTTTTCTTTTTTCAATATCTACAACATAATTCTTTATTCAACAATCAATACAATAAAATAATAAGCAATATGCAAACACCCAGAAAGACACAAAGTAGACAAATCTTACAATAAAATTCTACAATGGGTTTTCAAACCGTACGTCAAAACCACAACTAAAATCTGAGACAATCTGTGAATGCATGCAAATCCGAACCCTCTGAAACTTTCAACAATTCTTTTGATCCCATTTTAAATTTTGCTCCCTAAAACCTGTGTAATTGCAAAATGAGCTCTAGATCTTTGATAAAGAGTTCTCCCCTAAATTGGGGCTCTGATTGTGCAATCACAAGAGAGAACTCACTGTTCAATTAATGTTTATGAGTTTATTACCTTTTATCTTTTCATGCACAACACTTTTAGATATTTAATTGCAAAATATCTTAATTTAAATAATTAGCTTCCACTCTTTAATTAATTTTTGAAGGGTTTTAATAATATATTTATTAATTTAACTAATAACATTATTTAGAGTTTATTATTAAAATAAAACTCCTAAATAAATATCATTAAATTAAATAAATATAACTACACCACAATTAAAACTATAACTTTATCTTTAAATTTTACTCTTTTAAATTTTATTTCTCTCCATTTTATTAATTAATGCAAGCACTAATTAAAGCATAGCTTATTATTTAAATTAATAATAATGATCAAAGCTTATTTTTTAAATGCAACTCTATTTAATTATTATTAAATAAATAATTATAATAAAATAATATTAAATATTTAATATTCTAATTCTCTTTTTGTCCAACTTAAATTAAATCTTTTAAATTGAAGTACATATTTAATTAATTTATATTTGATTAAATATCATCATAGTCTAATTTCTCCTAAACCAATTTTCTAAATTTAGACATCTAAATTTAGACTTTTAAATTAAAGCACATATTTAATTAGTTTTTTAATTAATTAAATATTCTCATGCTTTAATATTTTCTTTTTAATCAAATAATATGTAATTATATGATTAATACAAATATTGTAATTAAATCACTTATGAAATAAATTGCATCTAGCATAATCCACATAAAAGCAAGATTACCAAAACAAACCAAAACTTAAAATCAAACAACACAAACAAAGATAAACTCACAGGTTTTAAAAAGAGTGGAAAGTCAATTACAAGTCATCCTTGCAAGACAAGTATTTAGGCTATAGTTTGGACTGGACCTGAACATTATCTCCACATTCTTACCATAGAGTTATTGTGATAAGGCATGCTCATCTTGGCAATTCAAGGAAGTCAATGCCTGGTACCTACATTCAACATAAAAGAAAAGCATGTACATTCATATAAATATATCTAAACTAAACAAGCAATGATAGAGAGGTACATTATGTAGATCTTAACTAGCAGGTGACTACGACTCCCTCCCATAACCACATCAAACATGACAAACAAAAAGATAAAACAGACACACACACAATACACTTGCAAGTATGGAGTAAGTGCCATAATAATTATAAGTCAAACATTAAATGCTCAGATAAAATAATGCATCATTACGAATATGAAGTAATCATCATTTGACATTGCTATTAAAGAAATCACATTTATTAACTATGAATTATTAAAGTATCATTAATACAACAGTAATCATAATCATCAATCAACATGTGAAATATAATCAACCTAAGTAGTTCTTTATCGATATACATGTAATCCAAGTCATGAAATATTTTCATAATTATAAATCTAATACCCTTGAAACTAACACATCCATGAAATAGGCATAAAAGAGTTTAATAAATATAACAGAAAAATAAACTATGGTTGGACACTATAGAACAAAACTATAAATTAAATAAAAACAATTGAAAGCTCCTATATCTAGGATGAGTGCCTAATCTCTTGGGATTTTTTGTCAAAAGAAATACAACATTATACTATAACTTTAAAAATAGCTTGGGATATTAAATATGCTTCCATGAAAAATAGAATAGTAGTGATTTCCACTCATTCTACTTATCAAATCCACATGTAGAATTACTAAATCCATAATCAACATCAAGGATTTTAGTAATCCCTTAGATCAAAACATGAAACAAGAATTATGCATCTCACAAAATAATGATGAAGGAACAAGTTTTTTTTCATTTCATTCAAAGTATCATTGATTTATAAATGGAGAAAACTAAATAAAATTTTCAAGTTTCATTAAATTTCATTCTAGATCACCAATTTACAATAAAGTATGACTTAATAAACTCAAACCCTACAAAATATTGAACATGGATTCATCTAGTTTTCTCAAAGGAAAGCTATACAATGTTGTTCGTACAAAAAAAATCTACAAATTGTATAATCACTCAATTGGAGAAAATTTTCCAAGATCTAGAACTGACTAGAAGAATGAGAAGAAAGAAGAGTACATATAAGAAGGAAAATATTATATATGATCTGTTTGTGCCATCTATCATCTTCACTATTTATCATTCTAATGAAAGGAATCCTCCTGCTTCATCTTTCATCAAAGAAAAAATTGATCTCATCATTATTGTGAAAAACACAAAAAATCAAGAATGGATTTGAAATATAATGGGAAAGTAAGATATTGAGGTGGGGGGTTGCTTTGTTGTTGGAGGGATCAGGGTGGGATGAGTGAATCAGGATCTTCAAATCTTTTATCTCTTCAAACATAAACCATATAAAAATTATTTCACCATATTAACCTTAACCATGCATCATCATGTAATAACATTTAATATTATATATTCCATCTAATTTCATGAATAAAATATATAAACATGTAATCAACCCATAAAATAATATTTGATTACACAAAAAGCCTCCAAGGGAAAGGTAAAATTATGGTGGGAGTGGCACCAAAAAAATCTTCACTACTACAAAATTAAAGTATATATTAGGGTTATAATTTTTATCACTACTAATGATCTACCCTATGAGGGGTCTTCTCTATTAAGAGATTACAAGACTATTAATTCTACCTTGACTGAATGATTTTAACTTCACATTAAGTGAATATTTTATTAAGAGATTTACAATAGGCTTGCTAGGAACACTTTATTAAGAGATTCACCTGACCATAAACTTGTTAGAATGTAATAAGGCCATGAACCTTTGGTTTGAATTGGTATGCTAATAATATATCTTTTTTTTCAAACTATAATCACCTCTCTATGACTGATTTACAATAAGTCTTCTCTACACTGCTCAGTCACCTTGCTCCTTCACAATATTTAACTCATTAATTAACCTTTAGCTTTGTATTCATGCATTCCTATTACTCACAACACCAATATCATACTTGAAACCCTTATTTTATAACCATCTCACAAAGTTTTACATCTTGATCAATGATTAGGATTCATTATTTTTACCACTTAGACTTGCCTTTTTTTTTATTGGTTAATAATGGCACATAAGGATTAATGATGTGCAATCATAGGCATAATTACCTCCTTGATTCTCTCCTCGAAAATAGAAACACATTTCCAACTTGGAAAAAATGGTTTACATATGATATTGTGACATTTCAAACTCAAATAAAAAAACTTTATTACTTGACACATATACCTTGTAGATGCTCAACTATTCTTGGTTCTTCATGTTATCCCTTGGCATCAACTTCTCTTATCTTGGACTATCTTCTCTTTTGAAATTTTTGGATTATATAGCTCTTGAAAACAACTAGAATAATTGGTGAGTTCAATGTTCTCGACAACTATATCTCATCAACTATATCTACCTTGACACATAATAAACTTGTATACTTGCATGTTATGGCTCAACCTATATTGTGGCTTGGTCATAGTGTTGATCAAGAAATATACCTAGTAAATGACTAGGTGTTTTGGACAAATAGAAAATACTAAGATTTCCATTAGGGTAAATAATCTCTCCTTTGGAATTATTTGTAACAACACTTATCACACTTTAAAAATTGTCATAAAAAAACTTCAAATATTTGAACTCTGCATAAGAGTGTACTACATACTTTTATCTTGGTCATCATATCGATGTAACTTTACATTTTCAAAATCTATTGCAAAAACATTTTTATGATCAAAATCACTCCTTATACTCCTTAGGCAAAATATACATTATATTCATATATTTCTTCCTTTATATTTATACAATATTTCCTCCTCCTTTTTGTCCCTTATATTATGTAGTAACATTAAATTGTATCATGAGGACGACACCAAACTCTTTCATAAATGGGTGGTACAATCTCACAACCATACATATTATTTTAATCTATTTTTTCTTGAGTGCCTCAAGAACCTACCTTTCAATTACCTTTCTAGCTACGAGATTCACCATGTTGTTTGCAAATAGATAGTTGTTGACCTTTCATAAGATTATTTACAACCTATAAGTTTGTTTTAATTCATTCCAAATGGGGTGACAATAGTTTGAGTATTTTCCCTACAAAAATTTGATCATTGAAAAATAAACTAAACTAGAACTATGATCCAAGTTCATATATGATCCATACTTCTTTAGATATGCGTCCATATTTTCCATTTTCTCCCTTACTTCCTTTATAAATCCTAGAACATTTCATATTTTACTAGACAATGTTTTCACACTATTAATGAATTTCTCCAAGTCTCTAATAAGATTGGAGAGCTCAAACTTCTTAATTACAATTTCAGTTCCAACCTTCTGCAATACTCTATTTTTAGACTTTCTTCTTTTACCATTTCATAGATGTTTCTTGTACCATTACATAGATTTTTCTTGAGTATCAATTTCAAGATCATTTAGTTCATCAAAAATCTTGATCACTTTCTTAGTTATATGCTCATTTTCATCAAAATCATTAGCAGCAATAGTACCAATTAATATATCTTGTATATTGTATAATACTTATGATATTACATTTTAAAAAATTATTCAATAATTTTTAAGCCAAGCTTACTAACCCATATTTCATGAGTAGTGATTTAACACTAATCCATCTCTCATAAGAATAAATAGAATACTCAGCACGCATTACATCTAGGTGATTCTCTTAGAGGTGAAGCACCAAGACTTTTTTGGAGGTCACCAATTCTAGTACTACTCTAGGTTGAGCATAGTTAACTATCGAGTTTCCTCCATGGTTGAACTCACTCTTCTTTAAACCCCATTTTCAAAACCTTCACCAAGACTTTTTCCTTATTAACATTTCATTATGAGTCCCCTTAATATTGGGACCTCCATACTTGGCCTTTGAGTTTCCTCTCTAGCTTCATGGGCCTTCTTATGCTACTTATTTGACTTTTTCTCCATCAGTTTACTTTCTTTAATTCCTACATATGTATAGATTCATTTTAATTTTCATTTCATCACAAAATTTGAGTTTATTTTTTGAATTCTACTATCATGCCTCCTTTTCCCCCTCTTACAGAGGTTCTAGGTACTCAATCTAGTACCAATAGCAGATTGATATGCTTTATCTTCCTAACTCTTTTCTTCTTTCTCACCCTCAATTTTAACATTTGTATTACCCTAAATGGCATCATATTTATACTAAAGGTCTTTTGTGTTCTCACCTTCGTTATATAGTACACTCTATCTATCAGCTTCACTAACAACACATCTCCTTGATTAACATTTGGACAAAGTGAAACAATAGGAACAATAGGAATACCAAGTCCTAAATCTACTTGTTGTATGCTAACTTATGTATCAACCTTAGGATAGTCTTTAACTTGTATAATAAAGGAGTTTGAATCTGTAATGGTATCATGTACTAACTTTGATTATGGAATTCCATCCTTCCTTTATGGATAAGTCAACATAGCACTTTTATTGTTAGGTTCAACTATAACATTTTCTTGTTGTGTTATATCCTTTTAACTTGGCTAACCTTGGGCTCATCATCAATTGTAATAATTTCAATTTTTTATCCACCTTGTTGAATAGTATCATCATTGAAATCTTTAGTATTATTCAATTCAATATTCTTTTTAATTATCTTTCTTGACCTCATCCTTCTTGTTAGCATCAATCGTTAGACCATAGATCATTTTTTGAATATTACTTTCTTATCTTCTACTACATCCCTTGTATTATGTTTTCAAATAAAAATGATATTCTTTTAAGAATAAATTTACTATTATACTTACTCATGGTTTCAAAAATTTCCTTTTTACTCAACTTGGGCATAACATCTTCTAGAGTTCCTTTGCTAATCTTTCTTTCATTCTTCAAGGAATATTTCCATCTTTCATCAATCTTATTATACAATTCATTGGATGTGAAATATCCTAGCTCTAATGGTATATACTCAAATGTTTCCACCATATCCAAATATGATACTTCAATATTTGTTTTATCTATAGTGCCCAGTGTATCATAATTTATAAAGTTAAAACCTTACATTCTTGTAGTCCCCCTAACATTTTCACAAAGTTCATCAATAGTCTAGGGTGGTTTGTGCACTATAATCCTGAATTGGCTAGTATTATTTAGTTCATCAAAAATCTTGATCACTTTCCTAGTTATAGGGTCATTTACATCAAAATCATCAGCAACAATATTACCAATATAATATATATATATATATATATATATATATATATATATAATAAATATTGTATAATACTTATGATATTACATTTTAAAAAATTATTCAGTAATTTTTTAGCCAAGCTTATTAACCCATATTTCATGAGTAGTGATTTAACACTAATCCATCTCTGATGAGAATAAATGGAATACTTAGCACTCACTGTATCTCGGTGATTCTCTCAGAGGTGAAGCACCAAGACTTTTTTGGAGGTCACCAATTCTAGTACTACTCTAGGTTGAGCATAACTATAGAGTTTCCTCCATGATTAAACTCGCTCTTCTTTCAACCCCATTTTCAAAACCTTCACCAAGAGTTTTTCCTTATTAACATTTCATTACAAATCCCCTTAATATTGAGACCTCCATGCTTGGCCTTTGAGTCTCCTCTAAAGTTTCATGGGCCTTCTTATGCTAGTTATTTGACTTTTTCTCCGTTGGTTTACTTTCCTTAATTCCTACATGTTGTATAGATTCATTTCTATTTTCCTTTCATCACCAACTTTGAGTTTATTTTTTGAATTCTACTATCATGCCTCATTTTCTCCCTCTTACAAAGGTTCTAGGTACTCAATCTAGTATCAGTAGAAGATTGATATGATTTATGCTTTATCTTCTTGACTCTTTTCTTCTTTCTCACCCTTAATTTTAACATTTGTATTACCCTAAATGACATCATATTTATACTAAAGGTCTTCTATGTTCTCACCTTCATTATATAGCACACTCTATCTATTAGCTTCACTAACATTACATCTCCTTGATTAACATTTGGACAAAGTGAAACAATAGGAACAATAGGAATACCAAGTCCTAATTCTACTTGTTGTATGCTAACCTATGCATCAACCTTAGGATAGTCTTTAACTTGTACAAAAAAGGAGTTTGATTCCATAATGGCATCATCTACTAACTTTGATTGTGGAATTTCATCCTTCCTTTATGGCTTAATCAACATAGCACTTTTATTGTTAGGTTCAGCTATAATATTTCCTTGTTGTGTTATATCTTTTTAACTTGGCTAACGTCAAGCTCATCATCAATTGTAATAATTTCAAATTTTTATCCACCTTGTTGAATAGTATCATCATTGAAATATTTAGTATTATTCAATTCAATATTATTTTTATTATCTTTCTTGACCTCATCCTTCTTGTTAGCATCAATCATTAGACCATAGATCATTTTTTGAATATTAGAATGAAATATCCTAGCTCTAATGGTATATACTTGAATGTTGCCACCATATCCAAATATGCTTCTTCAATATTGGCTTTATCTATAGTGCCCAGTGTATCATACTTTATAAAGTTAAAACCTTACATTCTTGTACTTCCCCTAATATTTTCACAAAGTTCATTTACAGTCTAGGGTGGTTTGTGCACTATAATCCTAAATTTGCTAGTATTATTTCAATTGGTCCTTCACACACACACACACACACACACACACACACACACACACACACACACACACACACACACACACACACACACACACATATACATATACATATACTTGAAATCTTTAGTATTATTCAATTCAATATTATTTTTATTATCTTTCTTGACCTTATCCTTCTTGTTAGCATCAATCATAAGACCATAGATCATTTTTTGAATATTTCTATGAAATATCCTAGCTCTAATGGTATATTCTTGAATGTTGCCACCATATCCAAATATGCTTCTTCAATATTGGTTTTATCTACAATGCCTAGTGTATCATACTTTACAAAGTTAAAACCTTACATTCTTGTACTCCCCCTAATATTTTCACAAAATTCATTTATAGTCTAGGGTGGTTTATGCACTATAATCCTAAATTGGCTAGTATTATTTCAATTGGTCCTTCCCATACATACATACATACATACACATACACACACACACACACACACACACACACACACACACACACACACACACATATATATATATACATGTATGTATGTATATATGTATATATATACATGTATGTATATATATATACATGTATGTATATATATATACATGTATGTATATATATACATGTATATATATGCATGTATATATATACATATATACATACATACATGTATATATACATATATATATATATACATGTGTATATGTATAAATGTGTATATATATACATGTATATACTCACATGTATATATACATATATATACATGTGTATGTATATATGTATATATATACACATGTCTATATATACACATGTGTATATATAGACATGTGTATATATACACATGTGTATATATACACATGTGTATATATAGACATGTGTATATATACACATGTGTATATATACATACACATGTATATATATACATATATATATACACATGTATATATATATGTACATGTATATATGTGTATATATACATATATATATATATACACATTATATAAATATACACATGTATAATAGATGTATATATATATATATATATATACATGTATATATACATGTATATATATATACATGTATATATACATGTATATATATATACATGTATACACACACACACACACACACACACACACACACAATGGTTTTGACTTCGTTCAAAATTTATTTTTATATACAAATAATGGTGTCTTGTATTTATCTTTAGGGTAGCCTATTTTGTTTTAGTTCATAGTGTCTTGCATTGATATATGTATATTTATGTCGAATGGTTTTGAGTTCTTTCAAAAAAAAAATTATAATAAAATTTATATATTAAAGAAATACTTTGGTATAATTATAAAAAAAAAATCTAAAGTCATAAATATTTCTTACATTCAATGCTCTTTGTTCTTATCCTAAAGAATTAAAGTCATTATGAATAATGAAAATGAAATATTTTTAAGAGAGTTGTAGGAGATCATCGTGTGAAGTAGCTAAAGGCACCCATCAATACTCAAAGTAATGAAGGTTGTGCTAGATAGATAGATATGCTAAAGTAGAAATAAAAAATATATTAAATGTGATAGATAAATAGATATGCTAAAGAAGAAATTAAAAATATATTAAATTCACATACATTAGAATGAGGTAAAGTGGATTTCCAAGTACTCATTGATCCTTATATGATTATTCTTAGTGATAAGAGTAAGAAGGAGGACATGGAATGATAATGAACACTAAATCAAAGATTCCATATCGTCCTTTTTACTCTTGTCATTATTATTGATCCTATAATGAACACATAAAAGGTGAGGGGATCACTTTCTCTTAGTCCTCTAAAAGACCCAAATAAACCTTTCATGTGACCATTGATAAGCACCAAGAATTTGATTTTTGATACACACCTCCATCTATTTCTAAATCCTACCCCTAAATCCCACTTTCCACAAGATTGAAACCATCTCATAGGCCTTGGATATATCAAGCTTCAATATCATACTTTCTTTTTTACTATTATCCATATAGTGAGGCACTTCATGAATAGTGAGAATACCATCACTTATTTGTCTCATGGGGAAAACCCCTTTTATTAAGGATGGATAATCTAATCTATGTAAGTCTTGATTCTCAAAACCAAAAATAATATCCTAATATTTCTAAAATATTTAAGGAGAGATCCCATCTGGTCCTAGGGATTTAAGAGGGATAAGGATTAAGGTATAATACTTCTATTTTAGAAATGCCCTCTAGAGAGATACAAGAAGGAATACAATCTAGAAGAGCATTTATTTTATCTACCAATAGTGGGTTATAGAAGGATGTTGAGTCTAAAGAACATTAAAGTACCCCACTACTTCAATCTCAATACTATCCATTGAGGTAAGGGTACTGATATAAGAGATGAATTCCTTTGTCATGTTCCTTTTTTTAATGTTTTAGAGTGGATTGGTGGAAAACTATGGTGTCTTTTTCTCCTTTCATGAGCCACTGGACCCTACATCTAGAAGGTTTCTTCTTTATTAATAATTTTTGATAACTCTCCTAAAAGAAGTTTTTTCCCTTAGTGTTTAATATTTCACCATTCCATAAGACAAGAAAAATTATAGATTGTGGGTCCAAATGACATTTAATATTCAACATTCTTTATTCTTATTTGCAAATTAAAGTAATAGTAAATAATGAAACTGCAACATTTTTAAAAGAGTTGTAGAAGTCCAAGGGGTTTAGCTTAGTTGTTTGAAGCAATGAGTTCTCATTGTGGACACCTTGGTTCCTTGGTTCAAATCCCAAGGGGGGCATCTTTGTAGAATTATAAGTTGCAAGTCTTGGTCTTCATCTCATTTGTTAGAAGTGGATTCTAAGTTGTGACTCTTGCTCGAAAGGAACTTGAATAAGTTGTAATTGTTGCACTTGGAAAGGACATGTATGTTGAACTAGTTCCATATAAAATATGTTAAATTCACTTACATTAAACATTCTTCCTTAAATAGCTTTAAGTCACAAATTATATCTTCCATTCAACACTCTTTGTTCAAGCAACCCACGACATCTATCTATGATGAAATATTTTTATAAAAATAATGTTAAATTCACTTACATTTTTCATTAAATAACTTTACTAACATATGAAACTTAAAGGTTATTTTTTAATTTTATTTTTTCTCCATTCTATGAACATAAAATATAATTATATAATAGACAAAAGTGATTCAAATATATAACATATCATTATTGATAATTTTATTTTAGAAATTACTTTTCTCATAAATTTTCAAACTATTGAAGAAACCTAGATTAATTAAATATACATCCCAAACTATATCCTAAACCTATTCTTTCTATTAAGATTTCAATAGAAAATTAAATAAACAATGTATACATGTCTACAATATACATCTTTCATTAAACTTTAAAACTGAACACTGGCGCCCCCCCAACCCCCCCCCCCCCCCCCCCCCCACCAACACAAAAAAAATTTTAAAAAAAACATCATATCGAAATTTCATAAAGATTTAACAAAATATATTGAAATCTTTGCAGGTATTACATTATCTCAAACCTAAAATACATGCAATCTCTCCACCTGCTGCATAATCTCAAAACAAGATATAGTCTTGCACAAACTAGAAGGAAAACATATAGAATCTTTGCAAGTTCTAGATAATCTTAAACCAATACTTAATTTGTAGGATTACAAATATAGAATTTCTGTAAGTTCTAGATAATCTTAAGCCAAAACTTAATTTGTAGCACCACATTAGCCTTACACGGCCAGGCTTAATCAGCACACTGGAACCATTGACTAATAGTGGCTAGGACTGGGCTCAGCCACTCTTAACTAATAGCTTGGGGCCATTGTTATGCACTGGTCTCATGATATTGATTAAGAGTAGCTCGGCACACTCTAACCACTATTAGTCAATAGCTTGAGTGTGCCCTTACTCATATAGTCTGAAAACAATATATAGGTAGATTCTCACTAAATGTTACATAAGCTTAAACCAAAACAGAGTTGTAATATCATATTAGCATGACACTTGTATAATCTCAAAGAAAAATGCATAGAGTTCTTGGAAGTGCCACACAACCATAAAACTAAGCTTCACAGCCATATAGACTAATAGTTAGAATATCTCTAATCAGAATTCGTTTATGGCTCCTCTGTAATAGACAAAAGAAAAATATAGTTCGTAGCATCGCGCTTTCATAATTTCAGAGCAAAATATAGAAAATGTCTGCCAGCGCTACGTAGTCATAAATAAAAACTTAGTTTGTAGCATGGCAGCAATACATAGAATATCTTTAATCGGAGTCTGCTAGTGAAACCCTAATCTAGGCAAAAGAAATAAATCAACTGTTATGATTTCATACTGATTGGCCGATGAATTCCTACATATCAATAAAATCTCCATGTTAACAAATGTTGTTCAGCAATTGGCCACAACTAAATAGAAAATCTGAAACACTGACTAAAATGTATAAGTGGACATACGTACATGTGAGGGGCTCTTGACATATTTGAAAGGAAACAATTCGCTTGTTCTGACTTCAGACGAATTCCTGCGAGCTCCGTCAGCCACTTCTTCTTCCTGTATACCAACACATTCTTCTCCCTGCAAAATCAATTATACATTTGTTGGAAAAACCTCCTCAATCTTACTGATAGAAACAGATAAATTTGAAAGAAAAGTTAGAATACATAAACGCTCTTTCATACTTGTACAGGGCTCTTGCTTGAAGATCTCTTAAGACGGAAAATATTCCAAGTTCGTGGTTTTAATATAGAGGCCCATTTTGAGGCTGAAAAATATTCTGCCTTCCTGTCTTTGTTGGTGACGTTGTTGCCTTCCACTGGACCATGGGGATGCAGCCCTGAAATTATGCTGTTTCCCTTCACAGGATCATCCGGCTGCAGCTCAGAAATTATGCTATTCCTCTTCACAGGATCATCCGGCTGCAGCTCAGAAATTATGCTGTTTCTCTTCACAGGATCATCCGGCTGCAGCTCAGAAATTATGCTGTTTGCTTTATCCAAAGACGTCCTTGCACTTATAAAACTGGATTCTAAAATTCTCTTTTGGTTTTCAATTGCCTTAGATTTACCGGCTGCACTCTCCACGCAACTAGAGGATATAACAAGGCTGGAGCCTGAGCAGAAAAAATTAAATACAAATATTTTTGGCCAAATTCATTTGGTGATTTTGGCTTTGGGATTCAACTATGTATTTATCAGTAAAATTCATTGACGCACGTTTCTATGTGATGCGCGCACCTTCTAAAAGGTCACCCTTATTAAATTTGATATTAGAAATCCTTATTAGGAGTAGATCACAAAAAAACATCTTCATGTGCTGAGTAGTTTGGGGTAAATTCATTGCCTTATGTTTTGTGAGTAGTGGTTTATAAAAATTTATTTTCTATAAAAGATAATAAAGCAGTTGACATTCATTGTATCTAACTGATGCTAATGAAACATTTTAGATGGTAACCCTTCCTAAATTTTTTTGTTTTTTTATAGGTCTACACTTTATAAATGATGGCTCACTAGAATCTATTGCAGATAAGAGTAAATGAAACACATAACACTTGTTGTATCTAAATGATATTTTTAAAAGTGAAATAACAGAAAATTTCAATAAAGAATTTCTAAAAGATATTCACCATGAATAATCCTCCTAAGGTCTCTTATATATGAGACTTCATTCTCAAATGCAGATTAGTGTTGCTTTGAAACCTATCATGAGCAGTGAGTGCTGCGAACAGAGCATTGTTCCGTAGATACTCTGGCAATGCCTATCGCTCTCTTATCTTGGATAGTAATCATGCAGAAGCTTAAGCTGCCCTAGGAGATCGAAGGTAGCAGATTACATTGATAGCTCAGTAGGGGGTGAGGAGGTGAAATGGAAGGATTTATCTAATCTGCAGAGCATTAAGAATAACAGCCATTCAAGTTCAGCTACTATCAATGGGGAAGACTATGACTGTTCAGTTATTTGGAGCTTGCTTAACAGAGGTTTAGCACTAGCACCGCTAGTGTTTGTTGAGTCATTTTAAGTAACTGTTGAGTCATGCTTTGATTGGTTTGATTTTTTTTTAGTAAAGTGAATTACGTAGGAGTTGACTAAGGGATTAGTTCTAGTTCATAGAGGAGATAAATAAGAAGATAACTCTCCAGATAACTAGGTGTTAGTTTTCTCTATTGTAAGAGGAACTAAGGAAAGTATTTTTTTGGGAGTAGAAATCTACGTTGGGGTGAATAGGGAGAGAGTTTAAGATTCTGAATAGAGGAAATAGAGGATTGTTAAGCTTGGGGAACTTTGTTTTGAGGATATAATGTTTTAGTTTATTGGAAAAATAAAAGAGCCACTACGTGGAAGGATGTTGTTTAATGCAGTCTACCAATGACCAGATTATATTTCTAATTGGTTACCTCTTTTGCCAACATAGAGTAGAAGTATTTTTGGTTACCTCTTGTGCCGAAATAGAGTAGACTTTTTTTGTTTTAATTGTAGGTTTAGAAAGTAATCTGCATCATTGAAAATGGCCCAGAGAGGAGAGAGGAGTTTGAGTGACTTGGGGATGAAGGGGTCGGAAGAAAGTTACAATGAGAAGAAATGGGTAAGAAGAATTACTTCGAAGGATACACGACCTAGAGGCTAGGTTGCTTCATGAAGACTCTGAAGAAGAGCATGAGGTTCAAAGAGGGCAAGCAGCAGTCATAGATCTGATGGAGACACTTATTGAGGCCATCAACAAGAAAGGATCTAAAGTAAAGGTCAGGGTACCTGATTTTAAAGGTGATCTGAACCGTGAGATGTTCTTAGATTGGATTCAAGATTTGGATAAATATTATGAAATGGAAGGTATTGATGATATTGACCCACAAAGGGTAAAGATTGCAGTTTCGAAGATGAAGTCTCGTGCAGATCTGTGGTTGGAAAATCTTGAAAACACTAGGAGGAGTCAGGAAAGGAGAGGATTAAGTTGTAGCCAAAGATGTTGAAGCATTCAAAGACCAGATTCATGCCTTTAGACTACCAACGATGTTTTTTTAAGGAATATCAGAATGTAAAATAGGAGTTCTCCTTATTGGTCTACACTGAAGATTATACGAAGCTGCCAGTATGAACCAACTTTCAAGAATGCTATGAGCATACAGAGGCTAGGTATATTAATGGACTCGGATTTCAACTTCAAAATGTGTTGGCCTTACTCGGAGTGAATTTCATAGATGAATCTTATCAATTATCTCAAAGGATTTTAGAATTTGAGTCAAGTCAAGAAAGAAACAATCAAAAGAGGTGGCAATTCAAGGGAAGAGTAAGTTCATCTAACTCAACCAATGAAGAACCAACATATGTTGTGAATCACAACTTCCAAGGAAGGGGTGGCTTTAGAGGAAGAGGGAGAGGAGAACAATATTTTGAGGTTGGACACCCTTGAAATGTTACATTTTTAGTGAGGGTTATAGAGATGTGGATTTCCTTCAAAATCGGAAGAGAACAACAGTTTCTCAAGAAGAATAAAAAGAAGCGTTCATAGTAGAAGTGGAAGCAAAAATACATGAGAGCTTAATTCTGAGAAGGACCATGATGGCTGGAGATTAGGAAACCACTATAGCTGATTGGAGAAGAAATACTTTGTTTCAAACACAATACGAGTGCAAAGATTAAGTGTGTAAGGTGAGTGTTGATGGGGGATCCATTTATAACATGGTGAGTACATAGATGTTACAAAAATTAAATTTTCCTTGCGGACCAAAACTAATGCTTATAAAATATCTTGGTTAAAAAAGGATCACAACGTGCCTCTGAAACAATCTTGCTTTGTGCATTTTAAAATTGGCCTATATGAAGACAAGGCGATGTGTGATGTAGTGACAATGAATACTTGTCATTTTATTGGGTAGGTTTTTGGTTTTTTGATGAGGATGTCATTCATTATGGTAAGGAGAAAACCTATGAGCTTCAACATGAGGGTAAACTATATATTTTGAAGCCCTTTATGGGAGAAGGCACAATAGAAATAATAATTTTGTCTCTACCTTTCGAAAGAGTTTTTAAGGGAGTATAAGGAAGAGGTTTGTTATCTCCCAAAATAAAAAAGATAAATCATACAAGGAAATAATTCTAATGGAATTGGAAGAACTCTTGCAACAATATTCAAACTTGATACCAAGTGACCTACCAAGTGGTTTTCTCCCTCTACAAGCATTACCCATCAAATTGAACTAATTCCTAATACAAAGCTCTCAAATTATGCATCTTATAGATTACCTCCCCAAGAGAATGAGAAAATTTGGAGGAAAGTCACATAATTCATGAAGTAAGGATTCATGAGAGAGTATGAGTCCATGTGCCACACCTTCTCTACTCTCCCCAAAGAAAGGAGGAAAGTGGAGACTTTTTATGGATTCAAGAGCCATCAACAAGATTACTGTGAAGTATTACTATTGACTACCAAGGATGTATGATCAGTTGGATTGTTTGTTTGATGTTATGATCTTCTCCAAAATTTACCTTAGAAGCGGTTATCATCACATCCATATTCAAGAAGGTGAGGAGTGGAAGAGGGGCTTCAAAACCTAAGATGGGTTATTTGAGTAGGTGGTGATGCCATTTGGATTGTCTAATGTACTAGCTACCTTCATGTGAACAACAAATGAGGTATTTAGAAAGCACATTGGAAAATTTATGATAGCCTATTTTGATGATAACTTGATTTTTAGTAAATTCTTGAAGGAGCATATAGAACATTTGAGGACAAAGTTGATTTACTTAGAGCAGAAAGATTATTCATCAATAATTAAAAGAGTTAGTTTTCTAAATATAATAAGCTTTTTTAGGAAATCTTATTTTCTCACATGGCTTGAGCATGGATCCAAATAAGGTCAAATCCATTTTTAAGTGGTCCACTCCTAAAGTACCATTGAGGTAAGAAGGTTCTATGGTTTAGTGAATTTATATAATACATTGACTAGAAATTGTAATGGCATAAGTGCACCATTGACTGATTGCACAAAGGGGAAGATATTTATAAAAAGGTAACAAAAGCACCTATTCTTGGAATGACTAATTTTGAGAAAAAAATTTAGAGTTGAATGTGATGCTTTGGGGGTTGCTATTGTGGGAGTGCTAAGCCAAGAGGGGAAACCAGCTTCCTTTTCAATGAGAAGCTAAATGAAACTAAAAGGAAGTACATCGCATATGATAAGAAATTTTATGCTAGATTTAAAATAATGGAGGCACTATATTTTACACAAGGACTTTGTTTTGATGACTTCTAATCAAGCTATGAAGTATATCAATTCACAAGGTAAGTTGTCCCACAAGCATGCCAAATGGGCTTCATTTTTGCAAGCTTATACTTTTGTTGTGCAACATACGAGTGGTAAGAGTAATGTAGTTGCTAATGCATTGAGTCAAAGACATCATTTGTTGATTGTTACAAATCATGGGTTAGTTGGTTTCTAAGGAACAAAGGATGAATATGCCAATGGTCCCTACTTTAATAGCATTTTGGAAATTTCAAAAAACCCTAACCATTTACATATGTAGCCATTTTAAGACTACATGTTGTTAGATGGATTTTTGTTCAAGGGATCACAACTTTGCATTCCTTTTCAACCAAGAAGGGAAAAGTTGGTGAGAGATGCACTAAAATGTTTAGGTGGATCTTTTGGAAGGGATAAAACCTATTGTTGAGTAATTGAGAAATTCTTTTTGACCAATATTAGAAGGGATATGAACAAGTTTGTTTCTACTTGTGGGATGTGTAAAACATCCAAAGGAGGACACTAAAATACATGTTTGTACTTGTCATTAACTCTATTGAAGGAGCCATGAATTGATATTTCCATGGAATATGTATTGAGGCTTCCAAAACTCTAAGAGGTAATGATTCATTATTTTTAGTGGTGTGCCATTTCTATAAGATCACCCATTTTATACCATGTAAGAAGACCAATGATACAAGTCAAGTGACACATTTGTCTTTCAAAGAAGTGGTAAGCCTGCACGATGTTCCAAATATTATAACAATTGAGAGGGCTACCAAGTTTAGAAGTAATTTTTGGAGGGTCTTACAAAAGAAGATGGAAAAAAGAAAACAATTTAGTTCAATATATCATCCTCAAACTGATTGAAAAATGAAGGTGGTAAATAGAAGCCTTCGTAACCTAATAAGGTGTCTAATTGGAGATAATACTTAGCAGTTGAACTCAGTCATATCTCATGATGAGTTTGGCTATAATTATTGCATAAATTGATATACATGTAAGTATCCTTTTAAAATTTTATATGCAGTGAATCCTCAATGAGTTGTGGACCCAGTTGACTTGCCAATAAGCCCAAATAATAACTAGAAGACTACATATTTCTTGGAGAATATTACAAAAGTACAATAGAAAGTTAGCAAAAAAATTTGAATCCATGAAGATTCTTTATAAGGAGAAAGATGATTTGTGATGGAGGCAAAAGGTTTTTCAAGTTGGAAAAATGGTTATGGTAAGCCAAAAGGCTAGTAAAAGTCTCCAAATAGAAAAATTCAAACCCCCCTACAAACATTAGTTTTGAGTCCACAACAAGTGAGAAAAATCCCACCTAAAGGAAGAGGCAACATACTAGGAAGAAGGCAGTGCCTAGCCCTTCACACATCTTAGACACCGTGGAAGTCATCCCATCCCCGAATAGAAGCAAGGGGAGGATATCACCTCCCTCATGAAAGAAGTCACAGATAGAGCCAAAGAACAGCTTGGCTAGAGAGGCTAGAGAATTTGATGAAGGAGTTTGCATATAACCATATAGGCATTTGCCAAAAGTTTGGCACCTTGGCAGGATTTACCATGAAGGTCATGCACTATGCTGCCACCACTCTCTATTTTCTGCATGTGAACAAGGATGAGAAAGATATTGGAAAAGAGAGTGAAAGTGCCTGCTCCATCTATGGTTTCCTAGTGAAGGATCGGCTAAAGATGCTTCTAGATAAATCCATCAAAGAGGATGGGGTGGATTTGAACAAGTGTGAGGAAAAGGAGGAGGAATAGGTAGAGAAATCAGGTAACTAGCCCATGTTTCTTTGCTATTTGCTTTTTTTATTATATTTTGGATCCTTTTGAAATTGGTGCCCTATGAGGCTTTTATTATGTTTATGATCATAAATTGGAGTGCTGCTGGTACAATGTTCTGTATTATATGCTTATTAAGGATAGGATTGTTGATAAGGGTTACTCTTTTTTGGAGTTAGTCTTTATTTGGCTTTTGACATATAAGATTGGTATCAGTTAGATAAGTGGGAGATTACTTCTAGCTGTTCTTCAGCCTTTTTGTACTTTGGCATCAGCCCCCCTTTCTTTTGACTACTATCTAATACTTCAAAAACAAGTTGATGCCAAAGAAAATTGAGCCTTGCAAAATTTAGAAAAGGACAAATGACAATGGCTACCAAGTTGATCTGCCTACAGATATGGACATGAGCCCCATCTTTAATGTTGTTGAACTTCATTCTTATTCAGCTAGAGCTTGTAATGATTAGTTAGGAGAAGAACAAATTGAGGTTGAAAGTTACCATTGGATCAAACACATGCCTAGGAAGAAAAGGGACAGAATTGATGGTTACTCAATCCAAATCTTAGAAGTTGTATTATATTAAATAGGAAGGCCTGCTGGATTTCTATAATTCCTGGATGTCCGAAGTCGACTTGCTTAAGTATAGCCATGATTATTCAACAGTTGAACCAGATACACGAGAACTAAAATATTCAAGCTTCTCCAGACTAGGCATTCAGAATGTCCAAGTTCAGCTGCCTTGAATTGGGAAAGACTACGATTCTTCAGTCATTTGTAGCTTAACTGAGCTTTAGCACCAGTATCACCAGTGTTTGCTGAGCCATATTCTTTAATTTCTGAATCATGTTTTGATTGGTTTAATTTTTTAGTTAAGTAAATTACATAGGAGTTGAATCATGGGTTAGTTCCAGTCCATAAACGAGATAAATAAGGAAATAACTCTCCACCTATTTAGGTGTTAGTTTCTAGTCTTGTAAGAGGAATTAAGGAAAGTATTTTGGGGGAGTAGAAGTGTATGTAGGCGGTGAATAGGGAGAGAATTAGAGTCTCTGAATAAAGAAATAACTCTCCACCTAGTTAGGTGTTAGTTTCTAGTAAAGTATTTTGGGGGAGTAGAAGTGTATGTAGGCGGTGAATAGGGAGAGAATTAGAGTCTCTGAATAAAGGAAATAGAGGACTGTTGATCGGGGGAGTTTGTTTTGAAGATGTAATTTTTTGGTTTATTGAAAGAAATAAAAGATCCACAACTTTAGAGGATGTTGTTTAATGCAGTCTACTAATAGCTTGGTTATATTTCTAATTGGTGACCTCTTTTTCCAAAATAGAACACATGTTGTTTAGTTGAGAAGATAATCTACAACTGTTAATGCAAGAATTGATGATGGTACTTGCAGCCAAGCTGAGGTAAGGACTCTCTTGGAAGGAGTGAAATTGGTTTTGAAGATTGGTAACCCTAGTGGCCTTGCAGAGTGGTTAGCGAATGTGGGAGCTGTGAGTGAGGAGTATAGGGTAGAGCTCCGTGAAAAGAGATTATGGACATGGTTAGATTTCCTTAGTTTCAACTAATTTGTCTTTGGAAGTGGCCCTGTGATTCTTTCAAGAGCATAATAAGTATTCTTAGCCAGCCTTTGATGTAATGGATTTCTAAATTCTATTAATATTGGTATCTGTGTCTCACCTTACATCTCAAAAAACCACCTACTATGAAGAATATCTCCTATTTATGAAATAAAATTATTTTAACAAACTGTAACAACAAAGTTATTTTGCAAAATGAAAATAATCTAACCTGCGGTAATGCGATCCATAATGTTCTGTAGGCCCTATATATAATTCGTGACTGAAGGTACTTTCATAAATCTAAGGCCCGTGCTAAGTTGACAAAGGAAATGGGTAGTACAAGAAAATGTAATGTAAAGTCAATGTAAGGAAAAAATAGATGGGTAGTGTAAATATGTAAAACCTAAAATCTACTTTCGCACCTTATTTACAGAACAATGAAGATACCTTGAAAAATCAATCAATGTAAAGAACAAATTGGTAAGAATCTGTCCGGTTAGTTACCTGTTTCTTGTCGTCCGTTTTTCAATATTTCTTTTAGGTTGGAATTCGGAGCGTTAGAACTTAATATTCTCTTCCGATTTTCAGTTGTTTTCCATTTATTGCCAATATTTCCATGGCTTGCCCCCTCTACAACGCTGGAAGATCTGGCAAGCCTGAAATTTTGACTTTCAGGTGTTTTCCATTTATTTCCAATACTTCCATGGCTTGTCCCCTCTACAACGCTGGAGGATCTGGTCAACCTGGAATCTGAATACAGCAAAAGAATGAAATTATTCTATGAAAAGACTTGAAGATGGATTATATGAATAGTGGAAGGGGAGGGAAATTAATAAGACTGAAAATTGATTGGACAAGAGTCTTAGAAAGGAAAATTATATATTAAGATGATTTTTAAATAATAAATTATATAATATCTAATTGATTAATTATGATTAATTTGTAATAAAATTATGTAGTTTTAAATTATTTATATTTTATAAATAATAGTTCACAAGAATCTATCTTTCTTAACAAAAAAAATGAACACATAACATTTGTTATATATAAGTAATGATTTTTAAAGTAAAACATAACACCTCCTTGAAAGATGGTCTATTCTATCCTAATTTTATTTATTAAAATGCCTCATACCTATTAAACTAAATTGTCTTTGTAAAATTTAGCCCAATTCATTTTATAGCCAATCACTTTACCTCTAACAGATCTGCTATCGGATCCTAAATATCATTACTAACTGGTGTTACTTCCATAAACCTAAAGCGCATGGTATGTGGACAAAGAATTGGGTAATATAAGAAAATAAAATATAAAGTCAATGTAAGGTTGACATAACAGACAGATAGTGAAATAAATAAATTCTGAACTCCACTTTCGCGTCTTAGCGCAATTTGAAGTTGCGTTATGAAATTGATTGGAAGTTAGTTTGAGAAAAACAAAGAAAGTACAAACAGCTAGGAATCTATTCGACTAATTACCTCTTTGTGGTTGTCCATTGTTTCGTTTCTGTTTTACATTGGGATTCTGCGTGTTGGACCCCAATATTTTCTTTTGATTTTCATTTGGCTTCCATTTGCTGTGTACGCCCCCATAGCTTGCGCCCTCCACAATGCTAGATGCCCTGGCAAGTCCGGAATCTGAAGACCAAAAGAATTATTCAAAGCGAATACGCGACATTGTTTACGAAGAGAAAAAAACTAGTTTTATTAATAAAATTTGGACAACTCAATTCATTTAATAAAAACCTTATTTTATTTAAACTAAATATTTACCGGGACCCTAAACTAATATCAGGTAAGTTGGTAACATACATATGCTCAGTAACCTAAAAGGTTATTCAACCTAGAATATCAGGTATTTCCAAAGCTAAAGCTAATAGTAGGTAGATAGGTATAGGAGATGAGTGGCATAAATAGTAAAATGGAAGGAAAACTAATTAATAAGTCTTAAAGTTGTTTGGGTAAGGAAAGAGTAAAGTAGATATATTTTGGAAATGTAAATTAAAATAATATTTTCATTAACATGATAAATTATATCTTATTGACTTGAACAAATTAAGCTAGTGGTCAATTGTCCGGTTTTGAGTAAAACTCCTTGACCAATGTTTAGGGTGTAGAGGATGGTAATTATATATCTTAATATCTATTTGACAATATAACTATGTAGTTTCATATACAAACTTATTGACCCATTTTTCATAGGTACTCGTATCTCATTACAAGGACAAGCCAATGATCTCAGGGAGAGCTCTACAAACGTGGCTAAAGAGGAAGGAGATCTAACAGAGGAGGAAGGTGACTTATCTCAAGGGGAGCTCTACTAGTTAGGGAAATTAGGTTGCTTAAGTAACCGAGGTGTTTAAAGAGGAAGATAATCTAATACAAGAGGAAGGTCAGGTGGATAGGAAGAGGCTTCAACTTCTCCAACATGAGATGTTACTAGTGCAATAAAATGAGAGGTCCAACCTAAATGTCTCCACAAGTGTGAGTTCACTAGAGGTGACATTTTCTTGAGAGGTAAGAAGAGAGTGACTAGTGATAAAAAATGCTATATTGAAGGAACTAGTCAAGGAGGACCCATCCCAAAAGGAGCTCTGCTTAGGACAAATTGCAATGTGTAAGGTAAGTTGTGTAAAATAAATAATTGATTCTTGTTCCATTGATAAAATAATTTTCTTAGAGGCTGAAAACAAATTAAATCAGACATAATTTCTTATGCTTTGAAGAAGGTGAACATGTTCTAGTCAATGAGAAAACATGGGTAGAGTGCAATATAGGGGACCGTAAAAACATGATATTATGTGATATCCTCCCATTGGATGCTTCCCAAATTTTGGTAGGAAGACCATGTAAGTTTGATAGGGAAACACATTATGATGGAGAAAACAACTTATATTCATTTCAAAAGGATGGACCAAAAAAAAATCCACTCACTTGTGGAGCATACAAAACAAATAGGCCCTAATGTATTGATGGTTAGAGAGATGGAGTTTTTAAATTACTTAAATGAAGAAAGGGGCATAGGGTATGCCTTAATATTAAAACCCAAGATTGAGGATAAAGGTAGAAAGGAGACAAAATCCCTATAGAAGTACAATAATTATTGAGAAAATATATTGGTATAGTGATTGGACACCAAGCTCATTATGCCACAAAAGGTGCATGACCCCACAACATAATGATGAAATAGTGAATCAAGTGTGAGAATTCTTGGATAGTGGATTGATTAGGGAGAATATTATTCTTTGTATAGTAATCACAATGTTAAAACCAATAAAAGGAGGAAAATGTAGGTTACCTACATATTCTAGGTCCATTAACATAATAATAATAAGGTAGAGGTTTCTCATGCCTACTACAAATGATCTAATGGATTGTTTCGAGGGAAAAACTATTTCACATAAATAGATCACAAAAATGGATATCATAAGGATTAAAGAGGGGGATGAGTGGAATATAACTTTTGAAACAAATGAGGGACTTTATGGGTGTCTTTCTTTTGGACTATCTAATGCCCATATCAATTTTATAAGACTAATGAATGAGGTGTTGAACAAATACATTAGAAAATTAGTAATATCTTGATGATAGGCTAATCTTAGTATGACTAAAAAAGAGTATCTAAGCATCTACAAATTATCCTTAGAAAACTTCAGGAAGAATAGTTGCAAATCAATCTTAAAAAACATGATTTCATGAACTAGGAATTTGTCTACCTTTGTTTTGTGATTTCATAGGGAGATTTGAACTAAAGATGAATCCATACCAAGTAGAAGCTATTATGAAATAGCCACAGATAGGACTACTAGTGAGGTTTTTTTCCAATAATAGAGATCACAAAAAGTGGAGACAAGACAAATTTTTAGTGGACTCAGGATGCTAATAAGGAATTTGAACATTTGAAACAAAGAGTTGCAAGTCAACATATTGTATTGTATCTTCACTTTAACAAGTTTTTAACTATTGGGAGTGATGCCAGTAATGTTGTAATTGAAATTGTCTTAAGCCAGGAAGGCACTATTATGATTTTGAATTATATTCTATGTTGCATTGAAAAATGGAAGGATTATCTTCTCCCTATATTCAACTAATAATCAAGTTTTGAGTTTCATGAATTCATAGGAAAAAAATGATTATGGACACAATAATTGGATAGAATAATTATATGCCTGTATTTTTACCATCAAGCATAAAATATTTAAGAAAATGAAGTTGCATATTCACTTAGTAGAAAGGTGTAAACAATGTAAAAGATACAATTGAACAACTTTGGGATTGAAGCTTCAAATACCTATACAAAGAAGATGGAGACTTCCAAGAAGCCTACAAGGTGTGTAAGTATTTTAAAATTTATTTTTACAATGAATTTTCTCATTATACTTTACATAGTGGATTGTTGTGCAAAGGTGGGAAGTTATGTGTCCTTAAGAGAGAATCTGATATAAGAAAAATACAACAAGAGTTTTCTATGATTTTTTAGATTGTAATAAATTAGATCTATTGAAGAAATTGTACTACTGACCTAAAATGCTGAAAGATGTGAGGAAGCATGTAGAATTAGTTTTTAGTAAATTCATTGATCCATGTTTTATGAGTTGTTGGTTACAAGCATCGGTCTCTCATCAAACGTAATGGAGCAGCTAGCACTCATTGTGTTTAAGTGATGTTGATGATACCTTTTACAAGGTCAGCATTCCAAAACTTGTTATGAAAAAATCCATGTTTTGTAAGTAATAGTTTACAAAAATTTACCTTTTTTGAGAATGAATGAAACACATGAAACTTATTGTATCTAAATGATATTTTCAAAAATGAAATACCAATAATCTTTCTAAGATTAACCCTCGTATATGTACTATAAAAATACATCTTATTTTTCAAACTAAATTATTTTAACAAACAATAACAACACAAATCATTTTGTAAAACTAAAATGACCCAACCAATTTACCTCGAATAGGTCTGTGATCCATATTGTTCTATCGGCCCTAAATATACCTAGTAACTGAATGTACTTTCATAAATCTAAGGCTCGTGCTATGTAGACAAAGGATAAGAGTAGTACAAGAAACTAAACTATAATGTAAATGTTGCTGGATATTAATTTCTCCACTAGATAGCCCACAACAGCCAACAACCCGCTGTCAACAACAGACAAAACATTGCATTCAGCTGCCCAACGCCATTTCAGAATGAGTCTTCAACTATCAGTAGTTGCCTATATTTATTGATATATATTAATATTATATACAATGTAATACATGTGTTTGATATTCTAGAGAGTTCTTAGATTTCTATAAATAGAGACATTATGTAAGGATTTGAGCATCAGATGTTATTTGATCATTTGTGGATTATGAGTGGATATAATATTGTAGCATTCTAAGGACTTGTAATAGATTTTAGTTATACGTGAAGTGTTGTAGCACATTGTGATAAGTCTTTGTATTTTACATAGTGAATTGAATTCTTATCTTTTAGGTGGTGTGTGTCTTTGATCCACTCTATCCACCTCTTACAAGTGGTATCAGAGCTAATGGCAAAACAATCTTGAAAGTTTTTGAATAGATTGGTTGAAATGAGAAGTGTTAGCCATTAAGTATGTTGTTGCTAAGGCTGAGACAATGTAGCCGAACAGAAAATGGAATTCGAAGCTATCTTTTACGTCATTAGATCTGCAAAGACAAAAGCTAGAAAGAGAGAAAGCACAAAAGAGATTCACACTAGTCGTTGCATGGAGGATCCCAAGTATCTGAAGATAGATTGCTGCCAACATAGAAAAAATGAGAAGACATAAAAAATAGGACAATAAAGTTAAAGATGGAAGTTTATTTTACTGAGATTAGAAGTGGTTTGTTTTATGTATGTGTTTGAAGTGTTTTATGAAGATTGAAGTTTCTATTTTATTTGTTAATGAAATGTGTGAAGGTTGGTATTTCTTGTTGTTAATTGAGTTTTTCAAAGCAGTGCAATTGTAAGTAGAGAATGAAGTTGAGGTTGAACTTTGTTTGAAAGATGTATAATGCTAGTCATGCTGATGTAAATGGTCAAAGAAGGTGTTTTGTAAGAAGATGTGTATGAGGAAGATCAAAGGTGGCAATAGGCTGAAATTGTGACAATTTTCTATCCTCAAGGGTTATGTATTTTGGACAAATTTGTTGCATGTGAGTTGTGTGTGTTAAAGGAGAATTTAGACATTGTATTGTACCTAAGTTGTTGTAAGGGGTGCATTATTAGCTGCATCTGACACCCTAGAGCTTTGTTTAATGATGAACCATGTATATGAAAATAATTCCTATAGAACTGGTGAGTACAGTGGTTGGGCACCCAAGTATCTTGGTAGATGTATTTCTTTTTATATGGACTCAATAATCAGTTTGATGCAAATCAATAAGGAGAAAAGCCAAAGTGATGATAGATTTTCCCATCATGTGACCTTTTGGTAATCTGAAACCATTTATGATGTTTGGTGGTCTATTATAACCACTATTGTGTGAGGTTCATGGTTAGCCAAAACTATTCAACGCAAAGTAATTATGACTAGGGAAAACAATATAAATGCAGTAACATTAGTAGAAGAAATTAAGGGGGAGTGTTGGTGGATATTAATTTCTTTAGTAGCCCATCGTTTCTAAACTGTCCATAGCCCACAATAGCCAATAGCCTGCTGTCAACAACAGACAAGACATTGCATTCAACCACCCAATGTCTTTTGAGAATCAGTCTTCAACTACCAGAAGTTGCCTATATTTATTGATATATATTAATATTATATGCAATGTAATACATGTGTTTGATATTCTAGAGACTTCTTAGATCTCGGTAAATAGAGGCATTATGTAAGGATTTGAGCATCAGATATTATCTAATCATTTGTGGATTATGAGTGGCTAGAATGTTGTAGCAATCTAAGGACTTGTAATAGATTTTAGTTATGCATGAAGTGCTATAGCACATTGTGATAAGTCTTTGTATTTTACATATTGAATTGAGTTCTTATCTTTTAGTTGGTGTTTTTCTTTGATCCACTCCATCCACCTCTTACAATAAAGTGAATATAAGATTGACAAAGTAAATGGGAGTGTAAATAAGTAAAACCCAAAATCCACTTTTGTGCCTATTTCCAGTCTCCCATTCTTCAGTATCTCTTTATAATTAGAATTCTGAAAGTTTGGGCCTAATATTGTGTTTTGATTTTCAGTTGATTTCCATTTATTGCCAATGTTTTCATGTTCGGTCCCCTCTTCAACGCTTCATGATCTGGTAAGCTTGGCAATGTTTCCATGTCTGGTCCCCTCTTCAATGCTCCATGATCTCATATGCCTAGCATCTGAGGACAACAAAAGAAAATACCTATCCAATTGACCAAACTATCCTTTTTAATAAAATATTAACAACTAGAACTCATTATGTAAATATCTTAATTTGTTCAAATTAGTCTCATTTACCTAGAACACATGGAGGATTCATTGTAGATAAATCACTAAATTATATCATATTGGATTGATTGATGATAGTTGAGAAATCCAAATATGGGGCTCTGCAGATCTCAGACATGGTCTATTAATTTATAGGCAAATACAGCATAAATGTTTAGTAGAAGTCAGCTGCAATATTAATGGTGGACAACTGAAATAGTAATCATATGTTCATCATGGTTGGTCTGTTGAGCAATGCTTGGACGATGCTTCGATGATAGAAGTGGGATCAAGTTGGTTGGTCTATGCCAACATACAGTTGGTCAGTTTAAGTTTTGTATGGATTATCCATAACTGATGTTTTGATCTAGTTTCAAGCTCACTTTAAGTTTTGTATGGATTATCTATAACGGATGCTTTGAACTGGTTTCAAGCTTACTAGTAGATTCACATTAAAGTGGTTTTAGCTTACCTCAAACCTCACTCGTAAATGCTTCCAAAATCACCATAGACTTTGAACTTAAGTGGTTTTGGATTTTGGATTACCACAAACCCAATACACTCTAGTTCTAATGACCATAAATCATCACTAGCAAGAAATTGTGGGTCATGTCTAGATGGTATACTCACTAGTTCTATAGGAATCCATTTCACATACATGGTTCATCAATATAAAAACCTCTGAAGTATGGGGATTCACCGATACATTCACATAGCCAATTAAGAAACGTTCACTAATTCAATCTTCATCACTTAGTTGGAGGATACCAATCCAATAATCTTTTATTACAGAGACACTTTTGACACTGATAGAACCTTTACAATTAACTAAGCATTCTCTGACTTCCAATCCCAACACTTTCACTTCAAATAAGCACACATTGAGACATTTGCAAACACTAATGTTCACAACTAATCTATAATACCAGACACACATATTTCAAACACAAACACATAATAAAACACTTTTAACGATAGGAAAATAAACTTCAACCTTCTGACTTTTATCTCCACTTCACTTTGCATTGTTTTAAAATCTTCTTCTCTCACAGAAATTGGGTAGGCGCTCTCTGGCACTCCTTGCACAAGGTGCTCCACAAACCACCAATCTATGAATGATAACTACACAATGCAATTGCTCCAACATTTGATCTCTCATATTTTCTCTTCAAACTATCCGTTGTTTACCAGTCTTATTTATCCACCTGACGTCAACAAAGCCTCAGAAACTTACCCCAGCAATTTCTGAAACATGCAAATGTCTGATACACACTCCAAGCAATGAATGGTGTAGCCAAAGTATCTTCAACACTATTGACAAGTTTGATTCACAATAATATTGGCTTCAACAATCTATATATTTCTAACAGTAATTTCTGTGAGGTACCTTCCAAACAACACTTCTCTGAGCTATTCAATTCTCCTTCAGCTCAATTGACAAAATAACATTCACGGTTGCTTACCCAAAGCTCTGATGCCAAGCTGAGAAAGCTCTGCTGATCGCAAGCTTAACTAGTTATTCTATTTATAAATAAATGCATATTAAATGATATTTGTACTGTAGCAAAGAGTTAGTAATACAATTAATGATGGATGGTGAAGGTGCAGCCGTCAATGCTTGCATGACACTTGTCTATGCAGACCACATAGTTGGCTGGATAATTAATTTAGTTCTAACAATGATTAGTCTGTGATACAATTCAATACTTCTAAATCGAACTTCTGATTTATTTTTAATGAGTAATGGTTCATAGGAATGGATATGGAAAGAGGAAATTCAGGATGAAGAATGAAAAATAAAATAAAATAGTAAAATTATTTTGAAATTATAAATTAAACACATTGATTTATTTTTAATGAGTAATGGTTCACAAGAGTCTATCTTTCATAAAAAGGAATACCCATAACATTCATTGTATATAAGTGATAATTTTAGAAGTGAAACACAAGACTTTCTTGAAAGATCATCCAATGCATTCTAAAATTTCTGAAAAATACCTCCTACTTATTAAACTAAACTTTTGAAATAAATTTATTGTTAGAGGTTTAGCTCTGGTGTAGCCACTTCTAGAAACAGCATTCTCATATAATCCATTTATATGTGGGAGCCTTGCACTCAACAAGAATTGATCTTTGGTGGACTCTTTATAAGAAAGACTTCACCAACAGACTAAGAATCTTTTGACTTTCAAATAATATCTGAATCTCATTTATCTTATAAAGTCAGAATGATCCCATCACTTTACCTCTAACAGATCTGCTACCCAATTTGTTCTCCAAGCCCTAATTATCATTACTAACTGAAGTTACTTCCATAAACCTAAAGCGCGTGGTGAGTTGACAAAGGAAATGGGTGTATAAGAAAATAAAATGTAAAGTCAATGAAGGTTGGCAAAAAAAGACACTAGTGTAAAAAAAGTAAAACCAAGCTCCACTTTGGCGCCTTATTTAAGGTCTTTATTTTGAGGTGGCATTATAATGTTGTTATCAGGTTAGTTTAAGGAAAAAACAGAACAAATAGTTAGGAATCTATTCGGCAACTTACCTGTCGGTGGTTGTCCATTCTTCTGTTTCTCTTTAATATTGGGTTTCTGAATGTTGGACCCTAATATTTTCTTTGGATTTTCATCTGGTTTCCATTTGTTGCGTACGCTCCCACGGTTTGCAACCTCAACAATGCTAGATGTTCTCGTAAGCCTGCCTTCTGAGGAAGGAGATGAGTAATGCAAATAAGTAGAAAATATAATGTAAATTCAATGTAAAGCTGATGAAGGAGATGAGTAATGCAAATAAGTAGAACCTTACCTCCTCTTTCGCGCCCTATTTACAAAGGCGCATTTCAAGGCCGAATTGTAAAATTCTTTTCAGGTTAGTTTGAAAAAACAAGCTAAAGAACACATGTAAGCATTTATCTGGCAAGCTAGTTACCTGTTTCTGGTCGTCCATTCTTCCGTTTCTCTTTTGCATTGCGATTCTGAAACCAGTAGGCAATGTTCTTGCTTTCCACTGGACCGTGGCTTTGTAGCAATGCAGTTATATGCTTTATTTCCTCAACGGATGGATGTCTCAACCCACTCATGAAAATTGAGTCCAATATTCTCTTTTGGTTTTCATTTGTCTTCCATTTATTGCAAATACTTCTAATGGTTGAGGGTTCCACAACACTAGCAGATTTAATAAGTCTGGAACCTGAGGAAAGCAAATAATACAGTTGTTTTAGGAGAATAACCAATATACAATTAACTGAGTGAAACTTCTATTGATTAAAACTTGTCACAAAACCTCCTTCGTCGCTTTACACTAAATGCATTACATATGTCACAATATTTAGAAGTCTTGAATATTAATGTTATATTTTCCCTTATTGGAAATGGGAAACTTCCTTAATATTTTCAACTTCGGACTATATTCTCAGTATTCTACGCTTGAACATTTAACCCAACAAATGTCAAAAATAAGGTAGTGATACCAAATGAAGGACAATAAATAAATATACAAATATTCTTCTTTTCGATGAAAGAGAAAACCTTCTGGATAGTCACTCATGTCTTAATCTATAGATTATTGAATCATTCCAGGCCTTAAAATTACTATGCCTACCAAAACTTTCATGCATTACATATAAAAATATACTAGGGTTATCCAAAATAATTTTGTAAGATTATCATGAGTGCTTTTGAAATAAAACAGTGACTGTAATTTTTGTATCCATACATAATTTAATAGGACAGAAAATAAAATCAAAACAAACTAAATATATTTTCTGAATGAGCCACTTCTGGTTTATGTGATAGAGTTTCCAGGGTGTAATCTTGAAATAAAGAAACCTAAAAAGATTTGCCTACTAAGAATAATACGAGAAGGAAATAATTACTTTACCTCTTGTAGGTTCTCCTTTCATTATGTTTTGCAGACTATTATCCTGAAATAGCCAACTGAGATTGTAAGGTAGCCCTAAGTCTTTGGTATATTTTTCAACAAACCCTGAACAACCCAACTCCTTTTATAAAATCAGAGATTGATCCCATTCGTTTAACTCATGCATATTCTCCATCCATTGACGATCAAAACAAAAGTAACTTCTAAAAACTTGGATATCTTAGCCAACTAAGATTATAAGATAACCCTAAAAGTCTCTAGTATATGTTTCAACAAACCACGAACAACCCAATTCCTTTCATAAAATTAGACTGATCCCATTGATTTACCTCGAGCAGATTTTCCATCCATTGACATACAATCAAAACAGAAGTAACTTCTAAAAATGTAGATGAACTAATAAGTGTACAAAAGAGAGGGGTATAAATAAGTACTATGACATGGAAACTATTAAATGAGATTCAAAGTTGTTTGAATAAATAAAAAGCGGCAAAAACAAGTTCTGTGGCAGCAAATGAGGGGGAAAAGATTGGCACGAGCAAATGAGGGGGAAAAGATTGGCACGATCTAATGAAATGAAAAAGATAAAAAAGAATTAGAAAACTAGTCATGTTATGTGTATACAAGAGTAGACGGATTGTAGAAAGGACAAAAATAAGTTAGGTGGAGTGGAAGGGAAGAGTTATATATTGTCTAGTGCATTGAAAAAAAAGAAAAAATAGGTAGAAAATTAATCATTACATTAGTAGGTATGTTATGGATATTTGAATTTTAAAAAATAAAAGAGGTGGAAGGGAAGAGTCCTATGAGGTCTAATGAAATAGAAAAAGAAAAAGAAAAAGAAATAGAAATAAAAATAGAAATAGAAATAGAAATAGAAATAGAATTGTTTGAAGTTTGATTTAGAATTGTTTATTATATTTGATGGGATGGATAGTTTGCTATTAGTGTTCCAAATTTGGATCTTGAAAAATTTACATGTGATATATAAAACTATAACATTTGGCTCAAGTCTATGGATTTTTAACTTATGGTTAATTTTAAAATATAGGCTCACCAAATTTTGATCACTATGAATAAAATAATTTATTAGAGTAATTTTTCAAATAAAAAATAAATTATTGTCTATTATAAATTACTAAGAGATTAAGTTTAAAATTGTTTATAGAGTGATCTTTATAACTTTAAAGGACACAACTATTTATCAAGGTATGTAGTGTTATATTTTTAAATATTGGAGCTTGATTAGATATACTATCAAAACATGTGTTGTGTTCTAGTTATACCATTAGAGACAAAGGAAATGGGTGGCATAGGCAATAACAATACAACAAGTTTTTTCATTAAATATAAATCCAATATTTAGAATAAGAGAGTCAAAAATGAAGAAAGTTGATAGAACCATTTATCTCTAAATGCTTATGCTCATCCTTGAGCTGACCATCTATACATGAATGATTGTAAGTTTATTGCAACTCATAATCACCAATTTTTCTAATCTTACTGAGCATGAATGCATGAATGTTGCAAACTAGTAAAACCTTATAGGTAGATCCATGACAACACTCTAGCCTCATGGAATTGAGTAGAAACCTTAGGATGTAACTTGTAATTTTTTCCTCTTAATCCTAATTCCAAATCACCTTAACTTTTCCAACTTTTGAGTTCTTTGCAAGTGCTTCACCTCATTATAGAAATACGAGAACAAGGGTCCCAACAAAAGAAAATAAAACATTTTTAGTTTTATCACTTCTACACCAAATTTGTGCTAACTATAAAAATATCTATCAAATTCAAACTCTTAAGCTACAAATACAACATCACACAATCATAGCTCAAATTTGATCAATTTTTCTTTATAGGCTACTAAATGCAAGGTGAATAATAAAATGTTCAAGCCTTAGTTTATTGGTGTACACAAAAAGTGTCACACTTTTATCAACTATTATTCTTGAGAATATTGATGAAAGGGGGAATCTCAAGAGGTGACTTATAGCTCTCTATATCACATGCAAAGGATATGCGATGGTGGCTCTCAAATGAACACAACTATACAACCATTGAAAGGTGCACTATAGAACAAGAGATTTAAATATGAGCACAATAGTGCTAGCATCCACCAATCAAAATGAATGTAATGAAAATGCTAGATTGTAAATAAATGAAATGCAAGAGATAAGAAAAATAAATAAGTTAAAGAATAAAGTAAACTATGCTAAAATGTATGCCATTATGCAAGTAGAATGAGAGCTAAGCTTAAAATACAAGAGTGCAAGAAACTCCAAGGCCTTCAAAGCTCCAAATTCACCAAGAAAACCTATAGCATAAAATTAGCATGAAACTCCAAGATTTGAGAATGAGGAGAGAGCTCTCCCTCTTAAAGAAAAATGGATGGTTGAGATGAAAATCCAATAGAGGCCTAAATCAAGGGTGGAGGATTCATCTTGAGTGATCCATGTGCACAAGCATCTCACCTAGTCAAGATCAGTGGTTGACTTTAAGAGGAAAAAGATGTGTAGAGGAGAACTAAATTTATTTTGAAAATTGAAGATTCCTCCCACATAGAGAATCATGGATTAATGTGTAGAAAAAAATGGCTTTTCCTCTTATTTTTAAAATAAAAATAATCCTTTATGTGTGCACACTTATGATAAGTGGGAAGTGAGACTTTTTATTTAATTAAAAGAGAAAATATTCTTTCAATTAAATAAAAGACTTAGGATAAGGTGGTGAAACCATAGGTTATAATTGAATAAATAGATTTTTGAGGATTTGATGAAGAATAAGAAATGAATAAATTATTTAAAAATCATAGAAAGGGAACTCATGTTCTAGATGACCATTTTTGGTGATTACACTTACCACTCATTGATGAATGTATGATCAATCATAGAAGACATTATGTAAAATAATAAAGAAGCCAAGAAAGTAGGAAAAAATGACTCTAAAGAACAAAGTGTAGATAGAGAGAAAATCCTAAATGCATAGTCTATTAGCAATAGGACTGAATATTAGGAGAGAGACAAACAATATCAATACTCAAGATGAGCACTGATATGTCAAGCCAAGTAGTCAAAGGAAGTAGGTGGAATCAAGAGAAAATGGGAAAGTCAAGCATATGATCCTTAGGAATAGATGGCCATAGTAGAAAAGAAATTTGCAGAAAATGATATAATATTCATACACCCTCGAGATCAAAATCAAAATGAGGTAGAGGAGATGCAAAAATGAGAGAGATTTGGTAAAATAAAGATTAAAAAAATTGATAGATAAGTAACTAAAATCAAAGAGTGGTCACCAAATAATGATGATATGCCCTAGTTTGACTAAGTTTGACCAAGAAAAATATAACATCAAAATTAGGTCAAAGAAAGAAGAAAGGTGAAGATAAGTGAAATAGAATGAGAAATACGAGTGGAAGGGAGTATAAATGAAGAAATGAAGACTATCACAACAAGAATCAAAGATTAAGCAACAAAAGGTTACCCAACTATGTAGAAGAAGAAATAATTTTATAATGCAAAATTGACTAGCAAGATAGACCTGAATTTTTGTTTCAATCCTGAAAATGGATTGAGGATGTTGAAATTATGTAAGAGGTTCAAAAGGGTAGATAAATGTGATGATAATATTAACCCTTTTGATGATAGGATAGTGAAGAGGTGAATGAAAGGCAAGAGGAGATAACAAGATATAAATGAGAAGTAGTGAGAGAGGAATACGAATAGTTAGTTGACACATAAATGAAAGATAAAGAGGACTCCCTCATCACACAAAATGAAAAGATAAGCTAAAATAAACCCTAAAATGCAAGCTAGTATGGAAAGGTGCAATTGCAGGGGCTATATAAGTAGCTCCTAGTTTTTATCATGGAGCCTTATTAGTGACATCAAAATATCATATAATAATCACTTGAATAAACTATGAGGATATGAATATGATATATATTGAATAGGAATGTTGGAATCCAAAATGTGCATCAAAAACATATAGGTCAAGATGATTACTACAATTAGACTCCTTGTGTTTAGTATAGAAATATTATGTTTGGATCAAGATACAAAATCTCAAGATGGCACTTGAAAAAAAATAAGGATGATACATTGTAGACACTAACTGTCAAGTGGGAAAAGAAATATTCTCAAAACACCTAAGATCAACAAGGTATACCCACAGGTAGAGAGCAAAAGAAAACATGTCCCGTGCCCCTAGTCGTCTAGTTCATGATATATCCAAGAGACTATTAGGGAGGGAATACTCAACAAATATGTTTTTTGGTTTAGTTCTTTGGATAGTGGACCTTTGTAGTCTGTTGAATGATTGCTTTCTCTTTGTATTCACAAGTTGATTAGATAGGACATAGTGATATCTTGTAGATGGGTTCTTGTGTTTGTTCTTAAGTTGATCATCCAAAGTGCTTCCAAAAGACTTGATATTTGTGGCTGAATAAAGATGATATGAATGGTTTATATGGATATATGGATGGAAATTTTTCAAAGATGAGTGTATTTTCTAATATTGAGGCATAATGGGAGAGCTAGGAGTGGAAAATGTAGGAGATGAAGAAACATAAACCCCGATATGGAAGGAAGGTTTGACAATTTTAGTTTTTATGGATAAGGATCGATGATAGATTTAGGAGGTGCAAAGGGATAATGAATATGTATATCAACATCATCAGAGTGAGAAAAATGACCAAGGTCATTAATAAACTCACAAGTAGCTTTGACAGGAGCAACATTTCTATAGGAGCATTTGAATCTTGAGCATAGTTTTGATGTGGATATGGATAAGTAAAATAACAGGGGATACTTTGATTTGAAAAGTTTCTTTAGATAGCATAGGAATAGAATTTTTCCCATGATTTTTAGTAAGCTCAATGGAGATAGTGGAAGTGGTGTGTTCATCCTACTAATTGTGAGACAGATAAGACATAGGATATGGAGGAGTACCATCTTTAAGGAGATGAAGGGAGCTTTATTTTGATCTTTGTTGACATTTATATCTTTAGATTTTTGAGAGTTCTCTTGAGATGGAGCCATTTCCATGGAAAAGGAAGAATGTTTAGTTTTCATGACAGGTTATTGAAGAGGTAATGAAGGATTAGATAAAGTAGGAATAGTAGGCATAACATCACATGAAGGTTAATGATCTTTAGTCTTTGTACCATGAAAAATGTTTGCAGCCAAGTGTATATTAGGTTGAGTTTCTTTTAGAGGTATCCCTTCAAGGTACACATAAAAAATATGAAAAGAATTGTGTTATTTTGATGGAAGCATGATAGAAAGACTTGAAGTCTTAAAAGGTCTACGAGTCTTGCAAGAGGTAGAGGTGTCAAGGAGACCATCACTAGACATAGTTTCATCAACATGATCTTCTCAAGAGAAGTATCCTCAACACATGAGTCATAAGAGGTGTTAAAAATCTCATCATCAATAAGGTCTTGGACTTTATTTTTCAACTCTATGCAATCTTTAGTTTTAAGACCTTTGTTTTGATGAAAATTGGGTAAAAGTACAAAGTTTTGTCACCTTTCAGGCTGACTTATCAGAATGACTAAATTTGAGTATATCTATCTAAAAATAAATTTTGTTCATACATATGATTTAGAAAAATTTATTCTAGCTAAGTTATATATGGTCTCACATTTTTAGATTTGGAAATGTCTATTAAATGCATGTTTTATACTAGTTTGTATCGAATTACTAAACAAGTTATATTATTTTAGAAAAGTGATGTTTCAATAACAGTTACTATTTTTATCATAATTTTTGAATAACATATAAAAACCATTTTATAGAGCTTAGAGTCAAGACTATTCTCATAGAGAGTTTATAGTGTTTTAATTAGATATATTATATTGCAATTAAAAACTTTTGTGAGCACGTATTTTAACACTCGAAAAGATGTCAATTTTGAGAAAGAAACAAATATTAAATCATATCAAAAAAATATAAAAATTATATGATGTTCTAGAGGAGAGAATCCTCTTATAGAATGTATAATTTTTCTCTAAGGTAGAATAAATTTATTTTGAAAGTTGTGATGGGAGATGAAAATTATCGATTTTAGGTGAGTTGAAATTTGAATCATTATAAAAGAGAAAGTAAGGTCTAAAGTTGATTTTTATTTTTAATTTTTGTAGATATATATGTTATCTATAACATAGTTTGAGATAAAAGGGAAATAAGTTTATTTCCATCTAGTTTTGTGGTGGGAACTAGTGTTGAGATAATGGGTGTTGCACACATTGCATAATATTGTTATATTGTATTATTTTATTTTATTATATAATATTGCACCTAGATGGATGTGCAACATATAAAGATTCCCATGGGATATTCTTGATGATTTGTATAATAACAATGTTATAATATTTCATGTAATTATTTAATATTGGGGAAAAGAATTAAAATTTTCAATATTAAATGTGGGGTCAATGGGTTTAGTAGCACAGGGTTTTAGGACATGGTTTATGTAATACCACTTGGTGGTTTTGTGGGACTTTCTACTATATAAGTAGCCACAAGGGTAGTTATTGTGTAGAGAAAGAACAATAAGGCAAAAGGGAAAGAGTCGACTAGGACAAGGCTTGATAGGTTAGCCAAGGAAGCATTTGTGAAAGTTGGAAGCATGGCATGGAATGTGTAGATTCATGCTTGTTCACATGGATTTCTTGGTTGTGGCAATGGCCTTCAAAGCTTCCATGGTTGTATTGCAATGGTATTTTTGCTAAATAATACATGGTGATGGATGCTTTTAGAGGATGGATTTTTTCCCTCTATGAGGGTTTCCCAAGGTATATCTTGTATTAGAATTTTTGTGAATATGTTGTCTATTCTCTTACATATAGATTTAAATTCTTTATTTATTTTTAGCTATTATGGGTCATGTGAAAATAGTTACATTCTTTATTCTGAGTTGCATTACAAGTGGTATCAAAGCTATGATTTTATTATTGTAACCTTAGATTGAATCCATAGGAATGCATGAGAGGATAAAATAAAACACAAGATATATGAGTCATTTATTGCAGATCTAAGAATTTTTAGGTTTTCTATTATGATGGAATATTGATAGATTTTTGGCATGTGAAATTGTTAGACAAAAGGGTTTTTTCAATGTTTCATTTAAATAAAGGTTTTAGGGGGTAGCTTATAGAAATAACCTCCTAGGCAAAAACAGATCCCACCATTAGATTCAGGTCGATGTTTCCATAAATTTTGATATATAATATGCCCTAGTTTGGCCATGTTCAGAAGAAATGAAAGAGTTATTTAGTTTTAGCTCATGATGGTCATCAAATTTAGTCCTATTGGAACTTTCATCACAAAAAAAAAAATCATAGTGAAAATGGTAAAACAACTATCTTAGTAAAACAACCATAACTTTCTCTTAGGATATTAGATTTTAGACTTCTTATAGGCATTGGAAAGTTAATTAAGAACATTACAATTTGGTATAAATTTGGATTTGTGATTTTGACATTTTGTCAAGTCCTAAGATCCCTAAATTAAGATTTTTATTTTGAGTACAGATTAGGGCATAACTTAGGCATATATAGTCAGATTTTGGACTTTTGAGTAGTCAACAAAAAGCTCTTGGAGAGCTATACACATTAGTTTAGATTTGGTGTAGGTTTGGTATGGTTTTTTTGATGATATATTTATCTAAATAGTTTATGGTATATATTGACTATGGTAGGATTGTGAGTTTTGTTATCATTTTTTCGCCCCGCCAAGTTTCGAATTTCAAATGTCCAGCCCGTTCAATGGGTGATTCCCAGAGTTAATATTATTTTAATGCCTAAGCGATCAAGCCTTATAACATGGTTTCTGCAGCCCGCAAGTTCTCCATTGTCAGATCTTAGGAGATCGAGGGTTGGCGCTATGTGATTTTTGAAAGTTGCACGCTAAATAGCATAGTGACATAGCGCCCTGTCGATGCGTATCTGGTGGGTCCAGTTTGCAGGTCATCCAAGGTTCTTTGGTGGGTCAAAAAAGTTTCACGACAAGCGGTCAGTTTCACAGGCCGGAGATGAAAAATGCCAGTGAGGCGCCATATCGCCATTGAAAAAATCACGAGTTTTTCGATAGCAACATAGCGCCTAACGAAAAGTTGCCACAGAGAAGAACTTCAAGTTGGGTCCCATTTTGTACTTCCTTTGCCTAGTTGGAGGGGTCCTCAATCCACACTAACAAATCAGAACATGCCACATCTGCGAGGAAGAGCTACTCAATGGGTCAAGGCAGTACAAGTCGCCAGGATGATGCTATGCGGACCAGTGTGGGGATGCCATGTGTATTATGGGGCCAGGGTTTCTAATGTGATCAGTAGGATCAAGGCAAGTCTTTCGTGGCCATAGGATCAGAGCAGATCGATGGTTGGTGCTATCTTGCCATCAAAAGTTGCATGGTGAGTACAATAGCGACATAGCGCCCTTCTACTGCATGTCCAGTGAGTCTCAGGTGTGCCCGGTCAGATGTCTGCGAGGATTCATCAGACAGTTAGCATGTGGCTAGTTCTTATTCATTGATATGCTGAGAAGTATGAAAAGTCTTCACAATCGTCAGATTAAGTCAGATCAACGATAAGCACCATCTCGCTATGGTGAAGTTGTGCGGTCTTTACCATAGTGACATAGTGCCTCAGTGACACGTGTCAGGTGGGGCCGTGTTATCTCGTAAACCTCAGGGGTGATACCAGGTGTGGTGACAACATTTCACGGGCCCAAAAGTAGAGGAGCAAAGTGCAAAGTATGATGAATCTTCATGACCGTCAGATTAAGTTAGGTCGATGGAAGGTGCCATCTCGCTATGGTGAAGTTGTGCGATCTTTACCATAGCGACATAGCGCCCTTTCACCACGTGGATCAGCGGGGCCAGGTCTTGCCAAGGTATGTCTATCAAGTATTGCCATATGTCATTCGAGTGTGGTGCGGTTGCTAAGGTGGTGCCAAGTATGATGGGCCAGAGGTAAGAACAATATAGTGGTACAACAAGTCTTCACGATCCTCAAATTTAAGGCTGATCAACGGTTGGCGCTATCTCGCCATCGGAAGCTACATGGTGGATACAATGGCAACATAGTGCCTTGTTGACACGTGTCTCGCTGGCTAGTCAAATGTTGATGGTTAACGGCTGGCAGTTAGTGTCACGATCAGGTTTGTGTGATCGTCACAGTTAATGATAATAGTTTCAGGGTGGCATGGTTAGTTCAATAAAAGGAGGTCAACCACAGAGGACTTTCGAGGTGGCAAAACGAAAAGAAGCGATTGGCCTGCGTGGCCTAGTTGGCTTGTGAAACTAGGTTGACTTTCTGACCCTAGTGATTCATGAACCAAAAAATGAAGGTAATCGGTTTTGGTGATAAGATCTGATCTTCATGATCAATTTTGACCTACTTGGAATGAATGCAGAATGAAGACGAACACCCCACCATCTCAGTCGATCCATCTACCTGGTCAGAGCATCGATGTCACCATTTTCTGTCCTCTTAGAACACCTTTTGCAAAAAAAGATCAGATTTTCTTCAGATCCCCATGATTTTCCTCTACACGACTTAATGGCAGGTAGCTGCAAAGTCATTTCAGCAGGAAAAGATCTCAGTTATGCCTGAACTATAAAGGCAGATTTTGTAGTTTTTTTGAGGGGGGGCCTTCTCTCTGATTTTCCTCTGCTATTGCTCTGCAATCCTAGTGTAAATTCCCCTGTGCCTTTGAACTGTCTGATTCTCCACTTATCTCCTTTAGTCATTGGTATTAAAGTACAAGAATTCATTGCCTGTGCCATTATTTTGTGGAAATCTATAATCTGCATGATTGTATCTCTACTGGCCTATGAATGATATATAAGTGAGCTTCTTCCTTGTGTCATTCATCTTGGTTTTCTAATCTGTATGTGGTTATTTGGTTAAAGAAAGTCTAGATGTGTACATCCTTAGTTTCATTCTGGTTCAGTAGCGCATGTATGGGCAGAGATTGGTCCGAACACTCTATTTTGGTGCATCACCTCCTTAGATTAGAACTAGGTAGATTTTCTTTCATGCTCTCCTTCTCCCTTTTCCTCTCCAAGAGTAGTTAGGTGCACCCTGATAGTAAGAGGAAGCCAGCCTTCTCTGGAGACTCAACCTTGCAGTTCAAGTCTCATAGCTTGGAGGTTGTTTCCATGTTTCACTAGGTTGTCCTCGCGCATAGGCCTTGGACAAGGGTGCAAACCTAAGTGACAATAATTTTTGGCACGCTCGGTGGGACTCACGTATTAAAGATTTAAAGTCTACTAGTGTCAAAGGAGAAAGAGTTTCAAGATTAATACTGAAGAGATAGTACTGGCTTTAGTGTTTAAGCATTCAAGAGGCTGATTCTTCAAAGTACTTGGCGATTCTGGGCTTCAACAAATCTGGTTCCAAGCCAAAGTTGCAGAAATTCATGCCCAGAGCTGAAACAAGGGCATCTTCTAGAGGTAAATTTCAATATCAAGAGCTTTCTCTTTCAAATCCTAGAAGAAGGAGGACTAGAATTTCATTATCACTAGTTAGGGGTGTAATAACAGTCGATATACCTGTAAGATCTATCTCTACTCCTCCTGTTGTTCGAACTCAGCATAGATTTCCATCAACACTCATCAATAGAACACTTGTTTACATGGCACAACCAAGGGTTCATGCTTTTGCCACCTTTAATGGTGGAAGTCCTCTATTGTTAGCCCAAAGACATGATATACCAATATTTGCACTCAAAAGTATACCTAATTTTATAGGTGAAACTTCCATCTCCCCTTTAGAGCATATCCAAGAAGTAGAAAATGTGTGTAATATTCATGGTATTACAGAGGATGATGTTGCTGTCAAACTTCTAGCCTCATCTTTAAAAGGAAAAGCATTGCAGTGGTATAGAGGCTTAGCTCATGGTTCTATAACTGATTGGGATGGACTAGGAGCAAGATTATGCAAACATTTTGAGGATAGAAGTGACTATTTGTCACTTTTAGAGTAGTTGACTACTATTAAAAGAGCCCCCCATGAGTGTATGACTGATTTTAACTATAGATTTCAAAAGACATGGGATAGAATACCTACTACAGTGAAACCTATCCCTGGTAATGCCTTCTTGCATTACCTTAGAGCTTTTAACAGTGATATTGCCACTACAATCCAAACTATGGGAGGAGATACCTTGCCTAATGCCTATGAGATAGCCATAAAAGCTAAGAACATCCTAATACAAGGAGGAAAGTTGGCTCCAAGGCCCCCTATGCCTTTCTTTCCTGATGTTCCCAACCACCAACCAGAAATGGCCCCTTTTCCTACAACTTCTACATCACAAGCCCTTCCTCCAGTCCGTCAAGCTTCCACATCCTCAAATGGAATAGATGAACTCAAAGAGATGCTCCAAGGTCTAGTGCTGAATACAGATAAGAGAGAGAAGACCCTGGATAAAAAATTGCAAGAGCAAGGGAGGGAGTTGAAAGACCAAGGAAAGAGATTAGAGGATAGTTTTTCTATGATACAAAAAATGAGTAACAAGGTGGTGGCCTTAGAGAGGCACCAAGCTCAAGGTGGCAAGCCTCCCCAATTGCAATATCAAGCTACAAATGGTGGTAGGCCTCTTGATCAATGGAATAGGTCTTTTGATTAGGGTAGGTAAAATAATCATGCTTCTACTTCAAGCTCAAATTAGAACAGAGCTATAGTCCCTCAAAATAACTTGGCCCAAGATCACGATTTCTATCCTTCCTGCAACTATTCTTATGCCTATTGCACGTGCTAGAAGGTAGAATCTTATTTGGTCCTAACTGTCCAAGAACCTGCAGCAAAGCAATCATACAAGGAGGATCATCCCAAGGAGGCCTCATATATTCAAGGGCATGATGATTGCTCTTTCATGAATCATCAGATTGGATTGTAATGTAAACCAGGATTCCATCGCTCATAACACTAGAAGCAAAAAAAGAGCTATCGGAGATGTTGTCCCTCCTCCTCCTTATCATGGCTCAACTTCAAATGCAGCATCTCATTAGCAAGCAGCAAATGAATGAACAAGTACTTCCCAGTAGCAAAGGAAAGATGCAAGTGATCCTTATGTTGCCCCATCTCAACCCCTTATAAGTGCAGCTCCCAAAGTTTCTACCAAAGTTCCTAATGCACCATTTAATGTGGTAGAGCAAATGAAGAAGACAAATGTGAACATTTCTATGTGGGATGTTGTTGCTACCATACCAATGCAGAAGAGGATGCTGCAGCAAGAATTAGAGAATATTGAACCCAAGGATCAGCCATCTACCATGGAGAGTGCCACAAGTCTAGTACAACCAGTAGGGGATGTGGAGACAAATAAAAAGGTTAGACCTCCTCCATTCTATGTTTCTCTGATTAGAGGGGGCAATTTAGTCCACAATTGCATGATAGATTCAAGGGCTAGTAGCTCAGTGATGCCTAGGTGTGTTGCTAATGCTTTAGGAATGAAGTATGAGTCCATTGTTAGGGATGTGTTACAGTTGGATGGTAGTACTGTCAAAACTATAGGTATCCTTAGGAATGTGGAGATGGCCCTACATGCATGCCCTAGTTGCACTATGATTCAAGACATATCTGTTGCTAAAGTTAAGCCCCACTTTGCTATCTATCTTTCAAGAGACTTCACTGCTCAAATTGGTGGATTCATATCCGCTGATTGGTCATATATGTCTTTTAAGACCAGATATGGAGCCAATGCTTCAATCAGAGCAGAACCTCAAGCCCTTCATCACACTGAATCCTACACCCCCAACTTCATCAATATGAATTGTTCCATTTTAGAAGTGAATGAAAATGACACAGTAAATGAGTCGGCCACTTCCATAGCAGAGATTCTTGATTTCTTCTTGGATGAGTGGGAAAATGCATATTAGTTTGAGCCTATGTCAGAGACTCTTGAGACAGGCCTTAGTACATATTGCATAATAGAGAAAGATGCTCAAGTTCCTAATCTTGTTGGGACGAATGATGGTATAAATGGAACATGGAGTATGTACTTTGATGGCTGAAGGAATAGAAATGGATCAGGGGCTAGTATTATGTTGATCTCTCCTGCACAAATAAGATACTACTTCTCCTTTAGGCTCCAATTTAGTTGCACCAATAATGTGGTCAAGTATGAATCCTTGATTCAAGGCCTCCTACTTACCCAAAAGAGAGGAATTCAAGCCTTGAAAGTATATGGAGATAGTGAGTTAGTAGTCAATTAGGTGAGAAACCAGAACATCACCAAAAATGGCCTGCTCAAGTCTTACAAACACAGAGTCTGGGAGTTTCTTGAGGGCTTCAACGCATTTAATATTCAGAGCATTCCTAGGAAAGAAAATAAACATGCTGATAGACTTGCAGAAATAGGTGCATCTTATGATGTACCAGGGAATCTTGAGGAGAATAAGAAGCAACAAATAAAGGTGGTAGTGAGGCCTGCCATCCCTGACAACAACACTCATTGGCAGGTGTTTGATTCTGATGAGCAAATTGTGAGTTTCTTGTAGAATGAGGAAAAATTCTCAGATAGAAACCAGTCAAGACTGCAAGATCAGTATGGTGATCAGATCATTCATTTCAGTTCTAACAAGTTGCCCAAGGGTCTCATTACCTTGGAGAGTGTCTTTAATCCTGATGATCAAACAAGAGGGAAAGGAATGAATCTAGCTACAGAAAGGATGATCATGCCCTAGTTACAATTGCTGATGGAAAATCTCTGAATATGGGGAAGGTATGTTATGAAACTGAGCAACAAAACTTCATTCATCTATGTCAAGAATTTAATGATGTATTTGCTTGGACATATGATGACTTAAAATGGTTTGACCCTAGTTTGTTTCAGCATACCATAGATTTAATTGATAAGGCCAAACCAGTAAGGAAAAAATAGAGGCCAGTGAATCCTAAGATTGAACCTCTAATGAGAAAGGAGCTACCCAAGTTGATTGAGGCTGATATAATTTTTTCCATCAAGCACTCATCATGGGTAGCCAACCTAGTCCTTGTTAGGAAGAAGAATGGAGAAATCAAACTGTGTGTGGACTTTAGGGATCTTAATCAGGCTTCCCTTAAAGATCACCATCCTCTCCCTTCCATGGAGCAAATTCTGTCCAAGGTCAGTGGTTCAAGTAGATTCTCTTTTCTTGATGGATTCTCTGGTTATAATCAAGTGCTGGTTAAAGAATCTGACAGACATAAGACAACATTTACTACTAAATGGGGCACCTATGCTTATTGCAAGATGCCATTTGGGCTAACAAATGCAGGTGCCACATTTCAAAAGGCAATGGAGATGGCATTTAAAAAATTAATTGACAAGTTTGTCTTAGTACACCTTGATGATATAAGTGTATATTCAAAAAATGTAGAAGATTATTTTGATCATCTAAGACAGGTATTTCTAAGATGTAGAGAGTTTGGGGTCTCCCTTAACCCAGCCAAGTGTGTCTTTGCTACAAGCCAAGGAAAATTATTGGGACACATTTAATCTAAGTATGGACTGACCATTGATCCGGAAAGAACAAAGGCAATACTTGCCCTTCCTATTCCTAAACACAAGAAGGGGCTGCAAAGTTTCCTTGGTAGGATAAATTTTGTAAGAAGGTTTATTCCTAATCTTGCTACCATGGTGAAACCTCTTACATCTATGCTTAAGAAAGGTATGGTCTTCTCATGGACCAAGGAAGGGAAGGAGAGTTTTGAAGAGATCAAGGCAGCCATAGCCTCAACCCCTACTCTCATGAACCCAAATTTTAAGAAAGATTTCATCCTCTACACTTTAGGTGGTGAGTCAAGTATCTCTACTGTCTTGACTCAAAAAAATGACAAGGATGAGGAGCAGCCCATAGCTTTCTTCAGTGAAGGGCTTAAGGAATATGAAAATAAGTACAGCTTTGTTGAGAAGCAGGCCCTTGCGGTCATCAGAGCCTTGAAGAAATTCAAGCACCTCTTATCCTACAATAGGATCCATTTGTTGGTGCCTCATGCCAGTGTAAAAGACTTCCTGTTAAGCAAAGATATCAGTGAAAAGAGAGCTAGATGGATCACTAAGGTAATGAAGTATGATGTTGATATTCAGATTACCAAGCTGGTAAGAGGGAAAGGGTTGTGCAAAGAAATGTTATCAGGTCAAGATTCTGATGAAGAGGCTGCTATGGTATTAACAAAGCAGCAGGAGGAAGGAAATGCTAATGGTCCAAGGAGTTGGATAAATGATATGAAGAGCTTCTTATCAGGGAATGGATACCCTTAGGGATTGGACAGAGCTAAAAGAAGACAATATAGACTGCAGTCCATTCCTTATTTTGTAATTGATGGTATCCTATTCAGGAGGGATTTTAATGGGACCCTGTTGAGATGCATTGAAGAGGATAAGGTTGAGAGGATGATTAAGGAACTTCATGATGGCCCTGATGGTGGTCATTTCTCTACAAGAACAACTGCCATGAAGATCATGAGGGCTGGTTATTACTAGCCATCCTTGTTTCATGATTGTGATAGATATGTGAGAAAGTGTGAGAAGTGTGCTTTCTTCTCAGGAAAATAGAGGCTTGCAGCTATCCCCCTTCATCCTATTCAGGTGGATCAGCCCTTTACTCAGTGGGGGTTGGATTTTATAGGCCCCATTAATCCTCCATCTAGTGTAGGTCATAAATGGATTTTGGCTGCTACTGATTATTTCACTAGGTGGACAGAGGTAGTTGCCTTGAAAGATGCCACAGAACCATCAGTTGTTGAGCTCCTTGATGGGATTATATCTAAGTTTGGTGCTCCTTCTACTATCATCTCGAACAATGCTAAGTCTTTTTTTGGGACCCAAATTTGTGCATAAGCAATGAACCACAATATCTACCTAAGCACATCATCAAATTACTATCCCCAGGGTAATGGTTTGGCTGAGTCTTCCAATAAGAATCTAATCAGAATCATGAAGAGGACAATAGAGGACAATCAGAGGGCCTGGCATAAGAAATTAAGAACTGCTCTGTGGGTTGATAGAATAACACCCAAGAAATCTATTGGTAATTCACCTTTTGTGCTGGTATATGGCAGGGAGGCCAGACTCCCAATTTCATTGGAATTCCCATCCTTGGAGTTGGCCCATCAACTGGAATTGATTGAAGATAGTGCCATGTCAGTAAGAATGGCAGAGCTAATTGAACTAGAAGAGAAGAGAAATAAAGCTATGCAAACCCTAGAGATACATCGGTAGCAGATGAAGAGGAATTTTGACAAGAAGGCTAGGGTTAGAACCTTCAGAGAAGGAGATTTAGTTCCAAAGTGGGATGTAGATAGAGAAAAACCAGGAAGACATTCCAAATTTGATTCATTATGGAGTGGCCCCTATCTAATTGCCAGTTGCAAAAAGGCTAATGCATTCCAACTGAGCAGGCCCAATGGTGAAGTTTTGCCCATTCTAGTCAATGGGATTTATCTTAAAGCTTGCTTTTGATGAGGGTCAAGTTCCTATATATAGGCAGTTTAGTTTCCTTCTATTGTTTCCTTCTTTTCAAGAAGTGCGCGGGCATAGCCGTCTTCCTGTGAGGTAACAAATTTTGAGGTGTTTCAGTTTGTAGAGGAAGTTTTGTTTCGATTCCAGTTACAGTTGCAGAGTTTTAGGGTGTTCATGTTTTAATCTCTCACAGGTAGGGTTAGGGTTTCACAGTATGCACAGACCCATTTTTTTTACTCCATAGCCCAATGGATACATGAGGCCACTGGTCATACACATAGTAGGCTTGTGTCCCCTGTGAGTCACCAGAAATGTTATCATTTTTCGCCCTGCCAAGTTTCAAATTTCAAACGTCCAGCCCGTTCAATGGCTAGTTCCCAGAGTTAATATTATTTTAATGCCTAAGCGATCAAGCCTTATAACATGGTTTCTGCGGCCTGCATGTTCTCCATCATCAGATCTGAGGAGATTGACAGTTGGCACTGTGTCACTTTTGAAAGTTGCACGCGGGATAGCATAGCGACATAGCGCCCTATCGATGCATGTCTGGAAGGTCTAGTTTGCAGGTCATCCAAAGTTCTTTGGCAGGTCAAAAAAGTTTCACGATAGGTGGTTAGTTTCACAGACTAGAGATGAGAAATGTCGGTGAGGCGCCATGTCACCATCAAAAAACTCACGAGTTTTCTGATAGCGACATAGCACCTAACAAAAAGTCACCACAAAGAAGAACTTCAAGTTGGGTCCCATTTCATACTTCCTTTGCCTAGTTGGAGGGGTCCTTGATCCATGCTAACAAATCAAAACATGCCACATCTGCGAGGAAGAGCTACTCAATGGGTCGAGGCAGTACAAGTCACCAGGATGATGCTACGCAGACCAATGTGGGGATGCCACGTGTATTAATGGGCAAGGGTTTCTAATGTGATCAGTAGGATCAAGGCAAGTCTTTCATGGTCATAGGATTAGAGCAGATCGATGGTTGGTGCTATCTCGCCATCAAAAGTTGCACGGTGAGTACGATAGCGACATAGCGCCCTTCTATCGCATGTCTGATGAGTCTCAAGTGTGCTCGATTAGATGTCTATGAGGATCCGTCAGACAGTTGGCACGTGGCTAGTTCCTATTCATTGATATGGTGAGAAGTATGATGAGTCTTCAAGATCGTCAGATTAAGTCAGATCAACGATAGGTGCCATCTTGCTATGGTGAAGTTGCACTGTCTTTACCATAGCGACATAGCACCTCAGTGACATGTGTCAGGTGGGGCCGTGTTATCTTGTAAACCTTAGGGGTGATGCCAAGTGTGCTGATAGCACTTCACGGGCCTAGAAGCAGAGGAGCAAAGTGCAAAGTATGACGAGTCTTCACAATCATCAAATTAAGTCAGATCGACAGAAGGTGCCATCTTGCTATGGTGAAGTTGCACGATCTTTACCATAGTGACATAGCGCCCTTTCACCATGTGGATCAGCGAGGCCAAGTCTCGCTAAGGTACATCTATCAAGTATTGCCAGGTGTCATTCGAGTGTGGTGCAGTTGCTAAGGTAGCACCAAGTATGATGGGCTCAAGGTAAGAACAATATAGTGGTACGACGAGTTTTTACGATCGTCAGATTTAAGGCCGATCAATGGTTGGCGCTATCTCGCCATCAAAAGCTACATGGTGGATACCATGGTGACATAGCACCTTGTTGACATGTGTCTCACTGGCTCGGCCAATGTTGATAGTTAACGACTGGCAATTAGTGTCATGGTTAGGTTTGTGTGATCATCACAATTAATGATAACAGTTCGAGGGTGGTGCGATTAGTTCAATAAAAGGAGGTCAACCACAGAGGACTTCCCAAGTGGCAGAACGAAAAGAAGTGATTGGCCCACGTGGCCCAGTTGGCTTGTGAAATTAGGTTGACTTTCTGACCCTGCTAATTCATGAACCAAAAAATGAAGGTAATCAATTTTGGTGATAAGATTTGATCTTCATGATCAATTCTGACCTACTCGAAATGAATGTGGAATGAAGATGAACACCCCACCATCTCAGTTGATTCATCTACCTGGTCAGAGCATCAATGGCACCATTTTCTATCCTCTTAGAACACCTTTTGCAAAAAAAGATCACATTTTCTTCAGATCCCCATGATTGTCCTCCGCAGGACTTAATGGCAGGTAGCTGCAAAGTCATTTTAGCAGGAAAAGATCTCAGTTATGCCTGAACTATAAAGGCAGATTTTGTAGTTTTTGTGAGGGGGGACCTTCTCTCTGATTTTCCTCTACTATTGCTTTGCAATCCTAGTGTAAATTCCCCTGTGCCTCTGAACTGTCTGATTCTCCACTTATCTCCTTCAACCATTAGTATTAAAGAGCAAGAATTCTTTGCCTGTGCCATTGTTTTGTGGAAATCTGTAATCTGCATGACTGTATCTCTGCTGGCCTATGAATGATATATAAGTGAACTTCTTCCTTGTGTCATTCATATTTTTTTTCTAATATGTATGTGGTTATTTGATTAAAGCAAGTCTGGATGTGTATATCCTTAGTTTCATTCTGGTTCAGTAGCACATGTATGGGCAGAGATTGGTCCGAACACTCTATTTTGGTGCATCACCTCCTTAGATTAGAAGTACGTAGATTTTCTTTCATGCTCTCCTTCTCCCTTTTCCTCTCTAAGAGTAGTTAGGTGCACCCTGATAGTAAGAGGAAGCCGGCCTTCTCCAGAGACTCAACCTCGCAGTTCAAGTCCCACAGCTTGGAGGTTATTTCCATGTTTCACTAGGTTATCCTATCGCATAGGCCTTGGACAAGGGTGCAAACCTAAGTGACAACAAGTTTATGACACTGTATGTTTGGAGATTTAAGATTTGATGTCATTTTATATACTTGGTTCATATTTCAAATTGGTCTTATGATGATATGGTTATCAGTGTTTGATTTGGATATGCATGATGACTTGTTGGGTCTACAAGTTGTGTAATGTTGTAAGTAGTCTATAGTTACAGGTTGTATTTATAGCTTGGTTATGGATTGTCTTTGCCTATTGATCTTTCATTATTGATGCATATTCAAATTGGTGGCTTGGATTTGGGTTGTATATGCCCTAAGTCACATGATTTACTAATCTTTTATTCATGTAGAAGGGATGAGATGTTGTTACTAGGAACACTCATGCTAGAGGATTGTGGTTGACTATTTTATGCTGATAGGATGGATAGATTGAGAGCCAAATGCTTATTTCGTAGATGTGATTATGATGCCATGGATTTTGGCATGACATGATTGGATATACAGGTATATCCTTGATGTTCATTGGTTTAGATTCCTAATTTGGTTATGGTGGTATATCTTCTTGGTTGAAGATCATGGTTATTTGGTTTTCTTTTAGGGATCTCATGATGTGCACTTTGAGTTCTTTGATGGTTTGATTCCTTGGTTGATTCTCATGGTTAGAGGATGGTTGTTTTTCATCATGATATCATGGATATCTTGGATACTTAGTTTCATGGGAGCTTCTGGTAGTGATGGGGTGACAGTACAGGATTAGTTCCTGGTTGGGTTTGTATCTTCTTAGTTTGAAGATCTTTGTTTCACTTGATACTTACACTTTGGTTGTGTGAGTGTAGACCTAGATGATCTTTATGTAGCACATAGATTTTTTGATGCCATAGGTGACTTGGTACTATGGTTAAGTGGGAGTTGTTGGCATTGATATACTTATTGAGTGTTTGCAGATGTTGGAAGTTTGTCTTAGATCCTATTGCTGCAAAAGCATCTTTAAAATTTGCATGGTGCACTTGGTTATCTTCATGGTGTGTGAAGATAGTTAGATCTTGAGGACTCATGGAGTTCTTGGTTATCTTCATGGTTTGTGGAGATGGTTCTTCATGGTGTGTGGATATGGTTCTTCATGGTGTGTGGAGATGGTTTTCTTTTTGGTGTGTAGAGATAGTTGTATCTTGAGGACTCATAGGGTTCTTGGTAAAGGTGTGGTTTATGCTTTCAGTTGGCATGTTGTCCTTAGTGTTAGGATGGTTTCATTTTTAAGTCATGTTATACTCTTGATATCCATTTAAAGTTGTGACATGTTATAGTATTTTCATGTGGAGCATGTTATCTCTTTGGTTGAGATGGTAAGATCACGTGGTTATGTTTATGTTCTTGAGGCCATGGTTGGAACTTTGACATTGATCTTGGTTTAGTTTCTTAGTATTGAGTACACTGATCATATGTTGGATACTTCATGATATTTCTATGTTGCATTTGGATTTGGAATGGATTTATTGGTTATAGTTCTTATGGATACTTAGATATGGTGGTGATGCTGATTTCTCTTGGATTAGAGAAGTGTTTGTTAGGACAGTTGATAGTTTCAACAGGAAGTCCGAGGGGCATTCACCTGATATGGACTTGAGAGGAGATTGTTCTTAGATGAGTCTTGGTTGAATACTTGTATATCTTGATGAGCATTCTCATTCCCCACTCTTGGTCTACTCAGTGGTTTGCTACTTAAGAGGTATAGCCTATTGTTTCTCTTAGGTGCATTATATTTATGCTTATCTTTCATGGATATCGATCTTGAGCTACAGTACATGAGTTAGTTCTGAAGGTTCATTTGAGAGATAATTTAGCTTTGGCTATCTCCATTTGTATATGTTGTTATGTTGGTTCAATTTTGGAGATGATTTTATAATGGGCATATTTGTTGGATTAAGAATTGTTTATGAGTTTGATCTTCTTGTGAGAGGCTTACATCCATGATTAGTTATACAATAAGGTTTGGGTGTGTTGTGGCTTCTGTTTGAAGTTTTATGGAGGAGATCATACTTGCACAGTTTACATCTAGAGGTGTGTGTAGAGAGACATGATACAGGTTATGATTTGCATAATTTCTCTTTGGTCTTGGTTATCTTTCTAGATGTTCAATTTCCCTTACATTGGATTTGAGATCAATTAGAGATTGTGATCACTTATTTTTGCTCATGAATGTCATGTGAAAGATGACATGGTTATTCCTTTATCTCTTTCCTATGTTGGTTGTGGAGAATTTGGGAGAGTGTTGGAGACTTGTTATGAGAGTTGTTCTTGTAGGTTATTGGTATACGTGTTGTAGATGTCCTTGATACTACATGGATTCACTTCTTTGAGATGTTATGATTTGATCGGTTATTGATTTGACATTATCTTTTGTAGTGGGAGCTTTATGGTATATATGTGATAGGTATTACTCTTGAGGCTTGTGACTATGGGTTATAGATTGGATATGTTGATGATGTGAGATTCACTTGGTATACCTTTGGAGGTATGGATAGTTGTATGGTTTTGGCACTTGCTATGTGTTCTATTTCAGCCATAGATATTTTGAAAACTATGGGTACATGTGATTACCTTTGGATTAGGTTTTTGTGCTTGGCATTTCAGTTGGTATAGGATTTTATGATCTTCTAGTGCGACAGGTTGGGTGGCTTTCTCTTTGGATGGCTTCTATGTATGTCTGGTGGTAGTGGCATAATAGGAGGTGAGATTATTCATGTTTGAGATACTAGATACCTTGATTTTGTTGCGAGTACCATGATGGAGGATACGGTGTACTTTGATCCATGATGGTGGATGTGCTAGGAGGGATTGTCCCTTGTTCATTTATGTGGCTAAAAATTGACCCTATGCAATGTATACAACAAGTGGTAGATTGTTGAGATAATGGGTGTTGCACACATTGCATAATATTAATATATTGTATTATTTTATTTTATTATGTAATGTTGCACCTCGATGGATGTGCAACATGTAAAGATTCCCATGGGATATTCTTAATGAGTTGTATTGTAACATTGTGATAATATTTCATGTAATTATTTAATATTGGAGAAAAAAATTAAAACTTCCAATATTAAATGTGGGGTCAATGGGTTAGGTAGCACATGGTTTACCTAATACCACTTGGTGGTTTTGTGGAACTTGCTACTATATAAGAAACCACAAGGGTGGTTATTGTGTAGAGAGAAAAGAAGAAGGCAAAAGGGAAAGAGTCGAGTAGGACAAGGCTTGACAAGTTAGCCTAGGGAGCATTTGTGAATGTTGGAAGCATGGCATGGGATGTGTGGATTCATGCTTGTTCACATGGATTGCTAGGTTATGGGTATGGCTTTTAAGGCTTCCATTGTTGTATTGCAATAGTTTTTTTGTTGAATAATACATGGTGATGGATGCTTTTGGAGGCTAGGTTTTTCTCCCTATATGAGGGTTTCCCAGGGTATATCTCGTGTCATAATTTTTGTGGGTATGTTGTCCATTCTCTTGCATGTATTTTTTAATTTCATATTTATTGTTAGATATTATGGGTTATCTGAAAATGGTTATATTCTTTACCGAGAGTTTCCTTACAACTAGACCCCTAATTTTTAGCATTTTTCAGTAGCTAAAAATTATCTATAAAAAGTAAGAAAATGTATCAATTCTGATTTTAAATCATTATTAAAAATAATAATCCTAAACTTCATCTATCTCTACACATTTCATTAGTTTACTTCATTTTTAAATTGAATATAATAATACAAATTTTATGTCATTAAAGGTGAACAGTTATACTTTTATTAGCCTTTTCCTTTATAAAAGGGTGACATAGTTTTTGTACTTTTACCCAATTACAAAAGTGATAATCTCTTCACCATGGAGGTTTTATTTTAGGTTCATAAAGTCTAGATTTGTCTTGTAATGTGATGAACTCATTAACAAGAAGTGTTTGAAAGATGTGATCATAGGAATCCTCTAAGGGAGTAAAATTTCTCTCAAGAGTATGTTTAGGATCTTCTTGTTGTTCATCAATTGAATAAAATAAATCCATGTCTTCATAAAAGATAGATTTTGTTGGAAATAAATTAGTTACCACAAAAATAAATCCTAGAGCCCTTAGATGTCAATATAAATCAAAACTAAACTCTATTGTAACTTGGTAAACACACAAGAAAAATGTTGTAATTCGGTAAACACTAAAATAGCTCAAAAAATTCTTAATGTTAAAATCTTAAGATATTATCTATGATTGATGTTACTTTAACTTAGTTGAAAACACATAAAAAGAAATAGCATAAACACAATTGATACCAAGATTTTAATGTGGAAACCCAATTTGAGAAAAACCAACGATTGCAACTAGTTACTAACTTTAACTCTTCTAAAGTGAGCCCTATTAGGAGCCAACCCTATTAAAGGTTACAAAACACACTATTAGGTGTGACCCTATTAGAGGATTTAATCACCTTATTAAGAGTAGAGTTAGAGATTTTTAGACAATTCAATAGAAATGTCACCTTGTTAGAGGACTTTAAAATAGCTATTAAGCCAACTCTATTAAGATATTTAGAACACTACTACAATTGTTAGAAAGTAACAATTAGATGACCTAATTTCTGATACAACTGAATTGATGATTATAAATCTCAATTTTGGTTTATATACTTGACCCTTCTTGATTGAATGTATCTTTGTATCCCAACAAGGATATTCTTTGTATCCTTCTAATTTGCTTCCTCTATGCACCATCAAATCTTCAATTATGTTTCATGCATTAAATCCTCAACTTGACCTTATATTTATATTTTACACATTATCGAGTCAGCTTGAATATAACTTAGAATAATTAATATTCATCTTCTCATTTGGCTAGAACCAACAAGCAAAACTATTTAACTCAAAATGTTAAAGCAAGAAAAACCTTTGTTAGTCAACCCTACTTGGTAGATACTAACTCAAAGCAATTTTTATATGTTAACTTAGTGAACTCAGTTAACACTACATATTCACAAAGTTCTTTTAGTAATCAAGTGAGCTCAGTTAACATTGGTTCCATCCAAAATTTTCTTCATTAACCAAGTGAGCTCACTTCACACTCAACTTCTGCAAACTTTACTTTGTCTCCTGAGTGAACTCAGTAGATATTGTCTTATGAAGTAGGCAAACTCTAGAATATTCGATAGACATAAGAAGTTGTTTTCAATGCCCAAGTGAACTCAACATACACTGACTAGAAATGATATGACATTTTGTATAATATCAAAGACAATACATAATTAATCAATTATTTCCAATAATATCCCTCTTTGGTATTGATGGAAACACAACATATCATAATGTAATAAAATTAAAGAGCAAGTACAAAGTAAGGAACATATCATTTGTTTCATTATGATTCTCATCCATGAGAACTCAACTCCCTATATTAGTGTGAACTCCCTCTGCCTTTAGTATCTTCTTCTGATAGCAAACCTTTACCTTTGATATCTGACCAAGTTCATTTTCCTTTTTTGACATTTCTTTCTTTTTATAAAATTCCCATGAGATATGATAGTTAACTTCTCCCTCTTTGACATCTCATTCCAAAGACAATATTCAGTGAATATCAATGTACCTCATGTACTTATTCATTTACAATATGCCTTTGTCAATAATACATCAACCGACTGATCTTCAACATGCTATAGTTGATGCATCACTAAACTTCATTTAGTGAGCTTCTAATAAGGGAATGAACCCTAAATTACATCCTAGATACATAAATGCATCCTTAGGTAATCGCTTAGTGAACATGTCTGCAATTTGTTCTTTAGTATTCACATATTCTAATCTTACCTCTTTATCCTGTATCAATTCTCTCAAAAAATGGTATTGTATAGAAATATGTTTTCTTTTGGTATGCATCACTAGATTCTTTTATATATTAATTGCACTAGTGTTATCATAGAATATAACCACTGAATCCTTAATTTCTATCTTCGTACCTACTAACGGTTACTTGAACCAAACAATATTAGAACAATTATCTACTACTATCACATATTTTTCCCCTGTTGTGAACAGAGAAAAGCAATTTTGTTTCTTGCTTGTCCAAGAAACTAATCATTTACCAAGAAAGAATGCCCCACCACTGGTGCTCTTTCTATCATCAACACTTCTTGCCCAATCAACATCTATGAATGCTTTCAAATCCAAATTGTCTCCTTTTTTGTACCATAAACTATAGTCTTTAATACCTTTCAAATATCTCATGATTCTTTTGATTTCTATCATGTGCTTTTCTTTGGAATTTGCTAAGAATCTTAGCACCATACCAACTACTAATGGAATATCAAGCCTTTTATGCACTACATAATGTAGTTTTCCAAACATTAATTTTTATGTGGTCTTATCTACCTCCTTAGAATCATCATTTTTGGAAAGCTTATGTCTAGTAGACATAGGAGTTCCAACTAGTCTTGAATATTCCATTCCAAATTTTTTTAGCATCTCTTTGATATATTTAGATTGAGTAATGTAAATATCATCTTTCTTCTGCCAGATCTGTAATCTAGTAAAGAATTATATCTCTCAAAACATAGAAATCTCAAATTCTTTACTCATTTCTTCTAAAAATTTCTTGGACAATTCATCATTTTCTATAAATAAAGTGTCACCCACAAATATTTTTACCAATGCAATCTTTTTCTCTAGTCCTTCTTTGATATGCAGACTATTGTTATCATTGGTTCTATGAAAACCAATCTTCATAAAGTAGTTATTAAGTCTTTCATACCAAGCTCTAGGAGCTTGCTTGAGACCATATAATGCTTTGTGTAATTTGAAGACCATATCTCTTTTGTTGGGATCTACAAAACCTTTGGGTTGTTCTATGTAGACTTCCTCATCAAGAATTACATTTAAAAATGTAAATTTTATATCTATTTGATAAAATTAAATCCTCTTTGATCTGCATATGTTAGTAAAGTTCTGACACTTTCTAATCTTGCAATAGGAATTTTTTTTCCACCATAATCACTACCTTCTTCTTGATAATAACCTTTACCTACTAACCTTGGTTTGTTTCTAGAAATTTCCCCATCTTCATTTAGCTTATTTTTAAATACCCACTTTGTGCCAATTACATTTTTATCCTTTAGTGTGGGAACAAGAGTCCAACTTTTGTTCTTCTCTATCTATTCTATTTCCTCATTCATTGATTCAATCCAACATTCATTATCCAAATCATCTTTAACATTTCTAGGTTCAAATTCAACAAGCAAACATATACTTTTCAATTTATTTCTTGTCATTGTTCCATCTGACTTGTCTCCAATGATATGATTAGGTGCATGATTCCTTCTGACATATCTTGCTAACATAGGTACTTTAGATTTGGAGTTTGTTTCACTAACTTCTTCATGATATTTTGTATTAATCTTAGGTCCCACTATCTGTGACTCAGGTCCATCGGACTCATTTTACTCTAGCAATAGCTCAGTAGCTTCTAATTATGACTTGGATCCTTTAGACTATGACTCAGGTTGCACTATTTGCAACTCGATAGCTTTTAAAGGTTTTGGGGACTCTGGAAGTGAGGCCTCCTAACTTCTACATAGATTTGGCAAAGTATTAGGTTCATAGTAAACAAATCTTTAGTAATCCTTAGGTTCCTTGTTGCTCCCTTCTTCACTCATTTTTGCAAACTCATCAATTCTCACTTGTGCACTTTCTATAATTTTATAAATAGATAGATTCAAACATTTGTATGGTTTATTTTTTTAGGAGTATCCTAGGAATATGCCTTCATCATATTTAACATCAAATTTACCTTTCCTGGATTCTTTTAAGATATAACATTTTCTACCAAATACTTTCAACTAACTTACATTAGGTTTGTATTCATACCATTGTTCACAAGGAGTTTGATTAGAGTCATTCTTCAACTATGCTTTATTCAAAGTATGCACTGAAGTACTCATTATTTCCTTCCAATATTTTATTGCAACATTCTTTTCTATCATTAATGTTCTTTCACAATCCATGAGGGATCTATTCCTTCTTTTAACTATATTGTTCTACTGAGGTGTACCAAGGACTAATGCACATCTCTTAATTCCCTTTTCAATGTAGAATTCATTGAACTAATTGCAAATAAATTCACCACCTCTATCTGATCTCAAATATTTTAGTTTCTTTCTAGTTTCTTTTTCTACTCTTGCCAGATACCACATAAATTTTTGAAAAGCTTCATATTTTTATTTTAGATACATTACAATCATTATTCTAGAATAATCATCAACAAAAAGAATGAAAAACTTATCTCCACTGTAACTCTCTATTCTAATAGTTCCACATAAGTCTGTATGTTAAAGCTATAAGACTTCTTCAGAAGGATAGTTCTTTCTTTTGAAATTAGTTTTTCCCATCTTACCAATTTGACAATTTTTGCATAGACCCATATCAGGTTTCCTTAAGCTAGGAATACCTCTTACTCTTCTATTTTTTCTTATCTTGACCAGATTATTAAATTTTACATGACATAATCTTTTGTGCCATAACCAACTTTCTTCTACTTGAGCAATAAAGAATGAATTTTCATTGAGATCTAGATAGAATAGATTAACTTTTGTTTGTTTTCCAAATCCAACCAAATTTCCTTTTCCATCCAATAGTTTGTCCTTCTCATTCATGAATTTTACCTTGAATCCAATGTTATTCAACTATGCCACACTTATTAGATTATGCTTTAGTCCTTCAACCCAATAAGCATTGTCACATCTAAGTTCATTGTTTAATGACATACAACTTTTTCCCTTTATCCAACAAGGTTCATTATTTCCAAATTTGACACTACCACCATCATAATGTTCCATATGTTCAAACTTTTTTTTTTCTCCAGTCATATTATGTGAGTAGCCATTATCAATAATCTATGCATCATTTCTGCTAACATGAGAGATAAGTGTCATTTTGTCTCCATCATCATATTCATCTTTTACAGTAATCTACTCCATTTCTACTTCACTATTATCAAAATCTTTAACCATAAGACAAAATTTCTTACCTTTGTCCTTGTAGTTCTTGTAGTTTTTGAATTCCTTCTTTCCTTTGAACTTATTATTTTTCTTTTCATCCTTGTCTTCTCTATTTGGACACCTTGCAAAAATGTGACCAACTTCTTCATGAGAAAAATAGATTAGAGGATTCTTACCTTTGTACTTTCCTTTGCCTTTGGAATATTTCCTTACAAGTAGGGCTTCAAGAAATTCAATATCACTGTCTGAAATTTCTTCTTCTTTTTCACTTTCTAATTGATTGGCTTTTGATTTCTTACTCTTTTTCTTGAGTGAAATATTGGCTTCAAATGTAACTAGGGACATAGTTATCATAGTTATCCAACTCAAAAGCTATCAATCTTCCAACCACAGCATCCAAAGTTATATTTCTATTTAGATCACATCTCATTTCTTAAATAATAGACACTATATCTCCATAGATAGGAAGAAAGGTTTTGAGTACCTTGCTTATAATTATTTTTTCATCAATGTCTCCTCTAAATTCTTTGATTGTGCTCACACTTTCTTTAATTTGCTCAACATATTTTTGCAATATTTTCATCGTCTCTCATTTTCATCTGATCGAACTATCCTCAGAGACTTTCATCATTAGCTCTTCTTAAATTATCATCTTCCCCATAGATGGATTTTAGTTTTATCTACATATCATAAGCTACAATGCAACTTTTGACTTCAAATTTAGTATAATTAAGAGTAGAAGCAATGTCAATCATCATGATGTTATGATTTTTCTTGCTAGAAATATCTTGAATTGATAATGTTCCAATTGGATTCTATATTCACTATCAAGATATTTAGAACTTGAATCACTAATAGTTGCTAAATATAACCTCATGAGTCTTTTCCATGTTGCAAAGTTATCTCGATTCAATTTGGGAATCTCTCTTCTATAAGACATCCTCATCTTTAGCTTTGGTCCTTGAAACCTTCTCTACAAGCACTAAAAGCTCTTATACCAATTGTTGGAAATATAAGAGGAGTAACTAAGATGGAAGAGGTGAATTAGTTACCACAAAAATAAATCCCAAATCCCTTAAATTTCAATATTTAAATCAAAACTCAACTCTATTGTAATTTGGTAAATGCATAGGAAAAATGTTGTAACTTGGTAAACACTGAATTAGCTCAGAAAATGCTTAACATGAAAATCTTAAGCTATTATTTGTGATTGATGTCACTTTATCTTAGTTTCAAACACATTAAAAAAATAGCATGAACACAATTGACACCAATATTTTAACATGGAAACCTAATTTGGGAAAATCACCAATTGCAACTAGTTACTGATTTTCATTCTTATGAAGTGAGCCCTATTAGGTGTCAACCCCATTAAAGTTTAGAAAACATACTATTAGGTGTGACCGTGTCAGAGGATTTAATGACCCTATTAGCAGTGGCCTTGTTAGAGGTCTTTAGAAAATTCAATAGAAATTCCACCTTGTTAGAGGATTTACAAATAGCTACTAAGCCAACTTTGATAAGGAATTTAGATCGCCACTACAAAGTTTAGAGAGTAACAATGAGATGACTTAATTTTTGATGCAACTAAATTGTTGATTATAGATGTCAATTCTAGCTTATAGACTTGACCCTTCTTGATCAAATGTATGTTTTCATCTCAATAAGGATATTAAGCTTATCTTTCTAATTTGCTTCATCTAAGAATCATCAAATCTCCAATTATGTTCCATGCATTCAATCCTCAACCTTATATTTTTATTTTATGCATTGTCAAGTCTACTTGAATATAACTTAGAATAATTAATATTCATCTTCTCAGTCACCTAGAACCAAAAAAACAAAACTATTTAACTCAATATGCCAAAGCAAGAAAATTCTTCGTTAGTTGACCCTTCTTGGTAGATACTAATTTAAGAGTTTTTTTCATGCTAACCAAGTGAACTCAATTAACATTGCATATTCAAAAAGTTCCTTTGGGAATCTAGTGAGCTCAGTTAACACTAGTTCTATACAACATTTTCTTTATTAATTGAGTGAGCTCGATTAATACTCAACTTCTACAAAAAAAAAAATTGTTGTCCAAGTGAACTCGGTAGACAATGTCTTCTGAACTAGGCAATTTCTCGAATGCTTGATAGATACAAGAAACTATCTTGAATGCTCAAGTGAGCTTGACATACACTTAACAGTAATGATATAATATTTTGTGTAACATAAAAGATAGTACACAATTAATCAATTATTTTCAACAAGATTTATCATGCAAGATTGACATAGGCTCAAAGAAGGTATCACTTTCTTTCTCTCTAAAGAGATATTTAGATTGAATAAAAAATTTCAATTGATATCTTAGATAGTGTGTGTAGATTTAGAAGAAGAGGAAGAATATGATCTTGAAGAAGATGACTCATGTACATATTAAGAACTTAAGGGAAGATCATGTGATGATTCTATTTTTTCCTCTAAGCTTTTCTCAATTTTAGACTTCATTTCTATTGGTTCTCTAGTTCTTTGTATCAAGTGTGTGTATCTTGAAACTCTTTAGCAATATTGGAGAGATCATGATCATCTAAACTTGGTTAAGGTTTGGAAGCACATGGTTTGAAATTCATTGTGGTAGATAGAAAATTGAGCATTAAGGAGAAGAGGGGAATCTAATTAAAGAGACAAAATATAATTAAATATCCAAGCTAGAGAGGTAGAGTGTTTACTTATCAGAGAGAGGTAGGAATGAATAAGTAACTTGTTAGGAAAAGTGTCCAATAAGCTTACAACATAGGCAACTCAAGTCAAGAGCTAGGTAAGAAGACTAATTAGCAAAGTAGATAAAACAAGAGAGATGATGAGTCAACTAATTTCCCAATAAAGATTGTAGTCAATAGATAAATATGACATTTTGAGCCAAAAATAAGGTCCTAGCAAGAAAACATAGACCAAGAAGGTGGAAAAAAACCAAGAGCATGAAGATCAAAGAGACACTTTAAGCATGTTCAATAACTAGAGACATAACAAGAAAAGTCAAATGATTTAACTCCTTCTAATAAGAAACACAAGAAATTGTTTTATACTTTTTGTTTTGACTTAGTTGACAAATTTTGACAATAGTGGATAACATTACAAGTTTGATGTTCAAATGAAAGTTTTTTGCAAGCAAGATAATGACACATGGATTAGTCTTCAAGCAATAAAGAAAGGAAAAATAAAACCTTGGATGATACAACATAGGTGAGTTCTCAAAACAAATCCCTAGAACTATCATCATGTGTATGTTCAAAATATTTCCATGGGTCTAGAACAAATTGAAGACACATCAAGAACATTATACCTTGAGGACACAACTCATCACTCAATACCTTGGCCCACAACTTGATGATCCCTTTCCTCATACAATGTCATTGGCCACAATAGATATTGGCTTTGTTGCACTAGGATCGATCCTTGCACCAAGATATTAAGTGACAAAATAGGGCGGCCTCTAATCCTACAGTGTCTAGTAAGGGTTCCATTTGTGACAACCCCCTTGCTCTTGATACAAGACACCTTACCATATGATAAGTAATGGACCTCACAACCAAAATAGTACCTTAAGCATTCTAATCTAGTGATTTCCTTATGGTCACAATCCCACAAGTACTTCCACTAATTGTAGACAAGTTTGATGACCCCAAGGCTTTGGCCTTTTTCAAGAGGTTTTTGATTAAAGTGGGTCAAATTAGCTATATTTTTATTTATCCCACTTTGGGTTGTTCGTATTGGTATCTTTCCACCAATAGTAGGCCATCTAAATGTATGAATCTCACTAGGAGATTGAAAAAATGGATACACACAAGAGAGGTAAAGATTTATAATTAAGATTAAAAATTGAAGAGCATACTCTCCTACTGCCTAATGTTTCCTCCAAACACATCAAGAAATGTTAATTAAAACCACTAAAATGTGGAGTATCCCATCACTTTCTTTGATCCAATGAAGGGTCAAGATTTTTTATTCACCAAGAAGGTGAAGAGCATACTCTTATGCCAAAAAAGTACCCTTACTTGTGAGTTTTATGTGCCTATGAAATGAAATAACTAGCAAATAAAATCACGATGAAATAAAATGAAGACTTTTTCATTTTCACTATTTCTTTAGCAATCCTGCAATAATGTTAGTAGCCCTTTTATCTTTGACAAGAATTTTTTTCTTTTGTTTAAGCAAGAAGTGTGAAACCCTAAAAAAAAAAAGAAAAAGTTAGGGAATTAAAAATAAGTAAGGCTTGCAATACAAAGTGATTAGTTACCTCAAAAATCCAAGTTGTCTTCCAATCAAGTGTATGCAAAAAAGTGCTAACTAATCACAAATCCTCTCTTTTTAACTTTTTATTTTTGTCCTAGTCAACAAGATCTAATCTCTTTGCTATGATTTCAAATCTAAAAAATAAAAATGAAAATAATTTACACCTTCTAAAAAATATATATCTTTCCAAAAATGCAAAAAAATTAGCAATATCTCTTAATTTGTGCCCCGGGGACCCATTTTGTCAAAATAAACCAATTTTTTCAAATCGAGTCATGAAGCCATAATATGACCTCTACATTAAAAACACAAAGGACTAATGCACTATAAAATTTAGAGACATTTCCAAAAATGTTATGTTGTCTATAAAAAGCACTTATTTGTAACTGAAAATATTTTTTATGAAAAAAACAAAAAAATATATTTGATGCACATCAACTCAAAATAATCTAAACATTGGACTAAGACATGTCTAATGTATCCTCAACCTACACAAAAAAATTCAGATCCAAACTTTAAGCAGTTTGAAAGTTATGATAAAAACTTTTAGAAAATAGGGTTTTCACCTTCAAAATTAATTTGCACAAGGGTTGGCAATAAAAGAGAAGTGGAAAACCTGCAAAACTACTTGATTAGATCCTATAAGTTACTATAAAAAACAATAAATAAGAATTAAACTAAAACGCTAGAAATAAAATGGAGGTAAGAACTTGGTTCTAGCCCCATGGTGGGCACAAAAAATGTGTGTACAAAAATTATTGAGAATACTAATGGAAGTGATCATCTCAAGAGAAGGCTTATAGATCTCTATCTATGATATGTTGGCTCTAGAATGAACCAAGCTATGAAACCCTTGCAAGGTGCACCATAAGATGAGAGATTCAAAGATGAGAGCAAGAGTGCTATCATCCAAGAATCACAATGAATAAAATTCATATACAAGATCTAAAATAACTGAAATGAAAGAGATAACAAAATCAAATAAGATAAAAACTAATGGAAACTAAAATTGTATCCCATGATGCAAGTAGAATAAGAGCTAAAATAAAACAGAAAGAGTAAAAGAATACTCGAAGTCCTTCAAAGCTCTAATGTTACCAAGAAAACCTTAAGCATAATATTAGCATGAAAGACCAAGATTTGAGAATTAGAAGAGAGCTCTTCCATTTAAAGAAAAATGGATGGTTGAGCTGAAAAATTCAGGAGAGGCTTAATCAAGGGTGGAGGATGCATCTTGAGTGATTCCTGTGCACAAGCATCTCACCTAATCAAGATCAATAGTTGACTTTAAAAGGTAAAATATGTGTAGAGGATTTAATTAAAGTTTTATTTTGAAAATAGTAGATTCCTCCAACATAGAAAATTGTACATTCATCTTTAGAGAGTAGCGACTTTTCATCTTATTTTTAGAATAGGAATAATGCTTTATGTGTGCACACTTAAGACAAGTGGTAAGTAAGACTTTTCATTTAGTTAAAAGGGAGGATGTTCTTTCAATTAAATTAAAGACTTAAGAAAGGTGGTCAAACCATAGGTTATAATTGAATAAATATATTATTGAGAATTCAATGAACAATAAGAAATAGATAAATTATGCAAAAAAAAAAGAAAGCAAACTCATATTCTAGATGAACATTTTTGGGTGATTACAATAGGAAAAACTAATTTAAGAGTTAGGTAGGTCATAATCAATGTGCTATAGTAGGAGCTCAATCTATACACTGACTAACCATTCTCCACCTAGTCTCTATATGATTCTCGATCAAGAAACTCCACTGACAAACTCAGATAACTCATTGATAATGCCAACTACTTCACATGTTTAGTTATCTCCCAACTTTATCCTACTCACATGATCCATAGAGCATAATCACTTCACTAACTTCCAATTTCACATGAGTTGTCCTTTTGCATCTTATAGTACGTTGATATGGACTTCATTTCAAGATTATAAGTAGCTAATGTAAGATATAATAGTTCTAATACAATTCCCATATTTTCTAGTTTATGGGTATGTGCAAGATCATGGTGTGTCAAAAAGTGGCGATGTGAAAAAAATGTACTTTTGAAATGCCTAAAAGTGTTTCAAAATGTGCTTTGACTTTTTTCCCACCCATCCTGGTGCCAAACCAAAAATGTAATACCTTGCCTGAACCAGTATCTGATTTGAGAATGAGTATCTGATTTGAGAACAGGTATCCGATTTGAGAAGAGATATTTGATTTGAGAACGAGTATCCAATTTATGTTGCCAAATTATGGTGCCAAATTCAAATGTAAAGGGAGTGGGTACCAATTTTTAAGATAAACATTGATTTTTATTTACCAAACTCAAAAGGGGGACCAATTTTTAAGTTGTATGAAGTCCTAGTATAATATAGTTATAGCATAAATTGTTGGGGGGGGGGGGGGGGGGGGGGACCAATTACTATATATAGTTACTAAAATTTATTATATAGTATTAAATGAGAATAATTATTTATTATATAATTATTTATATATAGTTATTACTTATTATATATTAAAAAAATATTTATTATATAATTATTTTATATATAGTTATTACTTATTATATATTATTATATAATTATATATCATATATATTATCATTATATATATATATATTACTAACCTAAGTTAATAAACTATATGATGATGTATATTCCTAGGGGTCCCCCTAGGAACATACATGTGTTCCAGTGAGTCCAAATGGGTCATGGGATACCCTATATATATATATATATATATATATATATATATATATATATATATATATATATATATATATATATATATATATATATATATATATATATATATATATATATATATATATATATATATATATATATATATATATATATATATATATATATTAGTAACTTAAGTTAATAAACTATATAATGATATATGTTCCTACTGGTCTCACTAGGGACATACATGTATTCCAATGAGTCCAAATGGGTTATGGGATACCCTATGACCCATTTTGACCCATTATATGACAACATATCTTCCTAAGGGTCAAAGGATGCCTAAGAACATATATCTCATGTTTTAATAGGCAGAAAGGGGTTATGGAGTATCCTATGACCCCTTTTGATGTAATAGATGATAACATATGTTTCTAAGGGTCCTAAGACCCTTATAGACATATATGTTGTGTTCCAATGGGTCAAAAGGGTTCATAGAGTATCCTATGACCCTTTCAAGCCATTACATGAAAACATACTTTCCTAGGCATCATGTAATGCGCCGAAAGGGGTCATAGGGTATTTGATGACCCCTTTTGATCCATTGGAACACAACATGTATGGCCCTAGGTTACTAGAACCCATAGGAATATATATTGTCATGTAAAGGGTCAAAATTTGACCCATTAGAGAACAACACACATGATGTTAGGGGTCCTAGGACCCTTAACAACATATGTTCTAGTGTAATGTGTCAAAACGGGTAATAAAATACCCTATAACCCTTTTTTACCTATTGGAATATAAGAGGTATGTCTCTATGGGTCATAGTATACCCTATTACCCCTTTATATACATTGGAACACAACATATATGTCCTTAGGGCCCTAGGATCTCTAGGAACATAAGTTGTCATGTATTTGATTGAAATGGGTCAAAGGTTATCCTATGACCCCTTTCAACCTATTTCAACACAACATGCTTGTCCCTAGAGGTCTTAGGAACAACAAGAACATATTTTGTCATGTAAAGGGTCGAAATGGATCATAGGATATCATTTAACCCAATTCAACTTATTGGAACACAACATGTATGTCCCTAGGGGTCCTACAAACCCTATGAACATATTTTATCATGTAATAGGTTGAAATGTGTCATGGAATTCTATATGAACCATTTTTACCCATTATAATACATCATGTATGTCCCTAGGGGTCCTAGTTCCCTTAGGAACATACATTATGTGTTTTAATGAGCCGAAACAGGTCATAGGGAACCTTTTGACCCATTAAATCATAACATATGTTGATAGGGGTACTATAACCCCTAGGAAAATATATCATGTGTTAAAATGAGTTGAAAGAGGTCATAGAGTACCCCATGACCCCTTTCAATCAATTATATAGCAATTATATGTTCTTAGGAGTCCTAGAAACCCTAGGGACATAAATCATGTGTTTAAATGGGTTAAAAGGAGTCATAGGGTAACCTATGACCTATTTTAACTCATTAAATGACAATATATGTCTCTAGAGGTCCTAGGACCCCTAGGGACATATTATAATAATTTATATGAGTTGAAAGGGGTCATAGGTTTGACACATTTCATTGCAACATATGTCTCTAGGCGTCCTAGAACCCCTAGGGACATATTATAACAATTTATATGGGTCGAAAGGAGATAAAGGATAACCTATGACCCCTTTCAACATATTTCATTACAACATATGTCTCTAGGGGTCATACAACCCCTAGGAACATGATACAATCATTTCTATCATTTGAAGGGGGTCATTGTATAACTTATGATCCCTTTCGACACATTTCATTACAACATATGTCCTTAGGGGTCCTAAGACCCCTAGGGACATATTATAATTGTTTATATGGGTCAAAAGGTGTCATAGGATAACTAGTGACCTCTTTCGACACATTTCATTACAACATATGTCTTTAGGTGATCAAGGAACCCTAGGGACATATATAATCATTTATATGGGTTCAAAGCAGTCATATGATAACCTATGACCCCTTTCAACACAATTCATGACAACATATGTCTCTAGGGGTCCCATGAACTTAGGAACATAATACAATCATTTATATGGGTTGAAAAGGGTCATAGGATAACTTATGAACCCTTTTGACACATCTCATGACAACATGTGTCACTAGGGGTCCCAGGACCCGTAGGAACATATTACAATAATTTATATGGGCCGAAAGGTGTCATAGGATAACCTATGACCCCTTTTGACACAGTTCATTACAACATATGTCTCTAAGTGTCCCAAGATCCTTAGGAATCACCTAGAGACATATTATAATCATCTATATAGGTCAAAAGGGGTCATAGGATAACCTATGACCCCTTTCAACACATTTCATGACAACATATGTCTCTATGGATCCCAAGACCCCTAGGGATATATTATAATAATTTACATTGGTTGAGAGGCTCATAGGATAACCTATGACACTTTTTGACATATTTCATAACAACATATGTCTCTAGGGGTCCCAAGAACCCTAGGGACATATTATAATCAATTATATAGATCCAAAGGGGTCATAGGATAACCTGTGACACATCTTTCATTAGAACATACGTCTCTAGGGTTCATAAGACCCCTAGGGACATATAATAAATATTTATATGGGTCAAAATGGGCCATAAGATGTCCTATGACCCCTTTTCACACATTTCATGACAACACATGTCTCTAGGGGTCCTAGGACCCCCTAGAGACATATTAGAGTTATTTATATGGGTTGAAAGGGGTCATAAGATAACCTATGAACCCTTTCAACATATTCCATTACAACATATGTCTCTAGGGGTCATAAGACCCCTAGGAACATATTATAATCATTTATATGATTTGAAAGGTGTCAAAGTATAACATATAACCCCTTTTGACACATTTCATGACAACACATGTCTCTAGGAGTTCTAAGACCCTTAGAGACATATTAAAATTGTTTATATGGGTCAAAAGTGGTCATAAGATAACCTATGAACTTTTTTGATATATTTCATTACAACATATGTCTCTAGGAGTCATAGAATGCCTAGGAAGATATTTTAATCATTTATATGATCTAAAAGGGGTTATAGTATAACCTATGGCCACGTTTTGACACATTTCATTACAACATATGTCTCTAGGGGTCTTAGAACCCCTGAGGACATATTATAATTGTTTATATGGGTCAAAAGGAGCCATAAGATAACCTTAAAACCTTTTTTGACATGATTCATGATAACATGTCCCTAGGTGTCCTAGGACTCCTAAGATCATATTATAATCATTTATATGGGTGAAAAAATATCATAGGGTGTCTTATAACCCCTTTCAACACATTTCATTGCAACATATATCTCTAAGGGTCATAGGACCCCTACAAACATATTAGAATCATTTATATTGGTCAAGATGGGCCATAGGATGTCTAATGACCCCTTTTGACACATTTCATTACAACATATGTCTCTAGGGATCCTAGGACCCCTATGGACATATTATAATTGTTTATATTGGTCGAAAGGGGTTATAGGATAACTTATGAGCCCTTTCAACACATATCATTACAACATGTCTCTAGGTGTCCTAGGACCCCTAGGGACATATTATAATCATTTATATGTGTCCAAATAGGTCATAGGATAACCTATGACCCCTTTTGACACATTTCATGACAACATATGTCTGTAGTGGTCCCAATACCCTTAAGTACATATTAAAATTATTTATATGAATCGAAAGGGGTGATAGAATAACCTATGGCCACTTTTAAAATATTTCATTACAACTTATGTCTCTAAGGGTCATAGGACATCTAGCAACATATTATAATCCTTTCTATGGTTTGAAAGGGGTCATAGTATAACCTATCACCCCTTTCGACACATTTCATTAAAATGTGTATCTCTAAGGGTCTTAGGACCCCTAGGGACATATTATGATCATTTATATAGGTCAAAAGGGGTCATAGGATAACTTATAACCCTTTTCAACACATTTTATTACAACATATGTCTCTAGGGCTCCTAGGACCCCTAAGAACATATTATAATCATTTATATGAGTTAAAAGGGGTCATAAGATAACCTCTGACCCCTTTCAACACATTTCATCACAAAAAAAGTCTCTCGGGGTCCCAAGACCCCTAGGGACATATTAGAATCATTTATATGGGTTGAAAGGGGTCATAGGATAACCTATGAACCTTTTCAACATATTTCATTACAACATATGTCTCTAGGGGTCAAAGGACCCCTAGGGACATATTATAATCATTTCTATGGTTTGAAAGGGGTCATAGTATAACTTATGACCCTTTTTGACACATTTCATTACAACATATATCTCTAGGGGTCTTAGGACCCCTAGGAACATATTATAATTGTTTATATGGGTCGAAAGGAGTTATATGATAATCTTATGACCCCTTTTGATATGTTTCATGATAACATATGTCCCTAGGGATCCTAAGACTCCTAGGAATATATTATAATCATTAATATGAGTTTGAAAGGGGTTATGGAAAAACTTATGACCTCTTTTGACACATGTTATTACAACATTTCTCTCTAGGGGTCCTAGGAGCCATAGGGACATATTATAACATTTACATGGGCCAAAAGAGGTCATAAGTTTTCAACACATTTCATGGCATCATATGTCTCTCAGAGTACTAGGATCCTAGGAACATATTATAATCATTTATATGGGTCAAAAGGGGTCATAGGGTAACCTATTGGATACAATTGTTCAATCGTGTGTTGTCTTTGATGTTACACAAATGTCATATCAGTTATTAGTCAAAGTCTACCGAGCTCAGTTGGTTAGCAAGGTAAAAGATAGAGTCTACTGAGCTCAAAAGGTTAGCAAAGTGAATTACAGAGTCTACCAAGCATTTTTAGAGACTACATTGTGAAGATAGTTTCTAGCAAGCTCACTCAAGTGCTGAAGGCTTCTACAATAAAAATTAGTTTCTACCAAGCTCACAAGGTCAGTGAAGGAAAGTTCTTAATGAGTTCACTTGATCTCCAAAGGATTTTGTAGAGTTTTTAGTGTTTACCGAGCTTCACTTGGTTAAAACTAGAAATCATTTTTGGAGTAGTGTTTACTAAGTAGGGCCGGCCAATGAAGAATTTCATTATTTTGGGAAATAAAGTTTATTTGTTTAATGTAATATTTGTAGCTGACTGATGTATGGTTTATTGGTAAATGTAACTTGTAAATGAGCTGACTTAAAAATTTGCAATGTATAAACAAAATGTCAAGTTGTGGATTCTAATTGTAATGAACAAGCATGCAAATGAGTTGATTATGTGAAGAGGAAGTGTGAGAAAATTTTGAAGAAGGATCAGACATCCTTGAGGAGTAGTTGAGTTGTATTTGATCAGTGAAGATCTATTGAAGAAAAGTAGAGATTTGTATCAACAAAGTTCAGTTGCATCTCATTCATGTCACTTATTGTTACTTTCTCACCATTGTAGCAGTAATTCCTAAATATCTTAACAGAGTTGGTCTAACAACCATTTTGTAAATCCTCTAACAAGGTGGACAGTTCTACTAAATTATTCTAAAGTACTCTAGCAAGGCCACTCCTAATAGGGTGATTAAATCCTCTAACTAGGTCACACATAATAGTGTGTTTTGTAACTTTTAACAGGGTTAGCTCCTAATAGGGCTCACTTCAAAAGAGTGAAAATTAGTAGCTAGTTACTTGGTGGCTTTTTCCATATTGAATTTCCATGTTAAATCTAGTGTCTTTTGTGTTCATGTTATTTACTTTTGCATGCATGTTAATAATTGTGAATGCTTAAAGATCAGTAACAAGTTAATCCAGAAGCACATATTATACTCCAATGGATTGTGGAAATCTAATAAGATTGAACAAGTTAATCTACCAAGTTACAACATTTTTCTATGTAGCTACCAAGTGACAATAGTAATTGAGACATCTAAGGGATTTCTAAATTTGTTTTTAGAGTAACTAATTCAGCCCCCCTCTTAGTTACTCCATATATAATTCCAAGAATTGGTATCAAAGATTTTGGTGTTTTTAGTAAGGATTTCAAGGATCTAAGCCAAATATTAGGATGTCTTACAAGAGGGAAATTCTAAGGCTTAACAATGATAATTTTTCACCATGGCAAGGTCTCATGAGACTCCATCTGGCTTCCATTTGAGATACAAGACTAAAATATCTGGACAAAGCATATGTAACTCCTATTGGCACATTATCTTCAAATGTCATTGTTGAGAAGAAGACTCATAACACCATGATGATAGACATTTCATCTACCCTAAGCTATGAAGAATTTGATGATGTCAAGGACTACAAAGCTGTCTTTGAAATGTGGAACAAGCTGAAAGATATCTATGGAGGAGATGATAATGTAAGAAGAGTGAAAGAAACAAATTTAAGAGGTCAATTTGATCAAATGAGGATGAGAGAGGATGAAAAAATTGCAAAATATGTTGAAAAAGTCAAAGCAAGTGTTAGTGCAACCAAAGCTTCTAAAGGAGATATCAAGGAGGAAACAGTTATAAGTAAAGTTCTTAGAACATTACTTCCCATATATGTAATTAGATTTTTTGCAATTCAAGAAAGAAGATGTGAAGCAAATCATAAGATAAATTTAGAGGCCATAGTTTGAAGATTGACTGCATTTGAGCTAGATAACTATGACAACTATGTTCTAGCTACCAAGAACATTGAATCAGCATTTGAAGCCAAACTCTCACTCAAGGAGAAGGGCAAGAAGATAAAGGATTCTTAGTCAGAAAGTGAAGAAGAATTAGAATAGAGTTCTGACAATGATATTGAGGTGGTTGAAGCTCTTCTAGCACGGAAATATTGTAGAGGCAAAGGGAAATACAAAGTTAAGGTTCCTCTAATCTATTTTTCTTGTGAAAAAATTTGACATATTGCTGCTAGGTGCTCAAATAAGTAGAAGAAGGATGAGAAGAAAAGTCACAAGTGCAATGGCAAGAAAGGCTTCAAATAATTCAAGGAAAAAGGTAAGAAAACATGTTTCATGGCTAAAAATGCTAATGATTCTGATGATGAAGAAGAAGATGAAATTGTTTACATTGCTATAAAAGATGAGTTTGATAATGATGAGGAAATGGCAATTATTTCTCATGGGAGAAAAAATGATACATGGATCATAGATAGTGGTTGCTTTCATCATATGACTAGTGATAAAACTAAGTTTGAACATTTTGAAGACTATGATGGTGGTAGTATGAGCTTTGGTAACAATGAACCTAACCAAAGAGCTTTTATGTGATAATTCATATTGGGTAGAAGGACTAAAACACAATATTTTGAGTGTGACACAACTACTCTATAATGGATTCAAAGTAGAATTCATGCATAAAAAAATAAGACTACTAGATGACAAAAAAAAGCTAATTGGATCAGGCACTCAAACAAAAAGTAACCTATTCTATCTTAAACTTAGTGAATGTTCATGGTTTATTGCTCAAGTTGAGCTAAGTTGGTTATGGCATAGGAGGTTGTGTCATGTGAAATTTGATAACTTGGTGAAAATAAGTAAATTCAAGAAAGTATGAGGCATTCCTAACATAAAGAAACCTAAGGTTGGTCTATGCAAGAATTGTCAGATTAGCAAGGTGGAAAAGACTAGCTTTAAAAGTAAGAACTATCAGTTTGAAGAAGTTTTAGAAATTGTGCATACTAATTTGTGTGGACCTATTGGAATTGAAAACTATACTGGTGAAAAGTTCTTCATTCTTTTTGTTGATGATTACTCAAGAATGATGACTATCATGCACTTAAAAGAGAAATCAAAAGCATTTGTGAAGTTTAAATGGTGCTTGGCCGAAGATGAGAAGGAAAAAAGAAAAAGACTAAAATTATTGATATTAGACAAAAGTAGTGAGTTCATCTCTCATGAGTTCAATAATTTTTGCATTAAAAGAGGGATCAAAAGACAAGTATCAGCCCTTAGAACTCATGAACAAAATGGAATAGCTAAAAAGAGGAATAGATCTATCATGAACTATGCAAGAACCTTAATGATTGAAAAGAGCATTGCTATCAAATACTGGAAGGAAGCTATTAGCACTATAGTTCATACCTTGAACTAAGTACAGCTAAAGAATGACTCATTCAAAACCACCTATGACTTATGGTATGGCTATAAACCTAATGTAAGTTACCTAAAAGTATTTGGAAGAAACTGTTACATTTTGAAAGAATCTAGAAAAGGTAAATTTGATGGAAAGGGTGATGAAGAAATTTTTTTGAGATATTCTTGCAAAAATAAAGCATATAGATGCTTGAATTTGTCTACTCACAAAGTCATAGAAAGCACACATGTGATAGTTGACGAGTTTACGGAAAGAACTAAAGAAGAAAGCAAAAGGGAACTAGAAGACTACTAGATATTTGTTTTCACTGATCTTGGTATAGTGCTAGTTACAAATGTCAATTAGAAATCTTCTGCTCCCAAGTCTTCAGTAATTGAGTTGTAGGAAGTTCAAACTAAGTTAAAAGAACCCAAGTCACATTCTAATGCTACCGAGCCAATGCCTACCGAGTCTAAAGGACCTGAGCAATAGGTAGAATAGCCAAAACCTAAAGTTGAAGTACAAGAGGATGAGAATGCCAAGCATTCAAAAGGTAAGGAATCTATATTAGCTAAGTATGTTAGGAGACATCATGCACTAGATTAGATCATTGGAGACAAATTTGAAGGAACTATGACAAGAAGTAAGTTGAAAGGTACTTGTTTACTTGCTAATTTTGAACCTAGAAGTGTCAAATATGCATTAGAAAAAGAAAGTTGGATTGAGGCTATGAATGAAGAGATAGAGCAGGTAGAGAAAAACAAGACATAGACTCTTGTACCCAGGCCTAAAGACAAAAATGTGATTGAAACTAAGTGGGTTTTCAAAAATAAGTTGAATGAAGATGGTAAGGTATCAAGGAACAAAGCTAGACTGTATGTAAAGGATACTCTCAAGAAGAAGGAATAGATTATGGAGAGACATTTTCTCCTATTACAAGATTGGAAGGTGTCAAGACCTTACTTGCATATGCTACATACAAAAGATTTAAGGTTTATCAGATGGATGTCAAGTCAGCATTTTTCAATGGTATACTAGATGAGGAGGTTTACATTGAGTAGCCTAAAGGTTTTGTTGATCTAGACAAGAAGGACATGGTCTAAAAATTACATAAAGCATTATATGGTCTAAAACAAGCCCCTAGAGCATAGTATGAAAGATTGCATAACTATCTTATTCGGATTGGTTTTCAAATAACTAATGATAATAGTAGCCTGTATATCAAGGTAGGACTAGATAATAAGATTGTTTTGGTAGAAATATTTGTGGATGATACTTTCTTTATAGGAAATGATGATCTTTGCAAAGAATTTTTTAAAAAAATGAACAAAGAATTTAAAATGTAAATGTTTGGTGAGATAAAATTCTTTGTTGGTCTTCAAAGTTAGTAGAGTAAGAATGACATCTACATCACTCAATCTAAGTACATCATGAAGATACTGAAAATTTTTGGTATGGAAGACTACAAACCAATTGGGACATCTATGTGTACTAAATTGAAACTTACCAAAGATGATGAATCAAAGGAGGTAGATCAAACATTGTATAGATCTATGATTGGAAAGTTGCAATATGTAGTGCATACAAGGCCAGATATTGCCCTTGCAGTTAGCATTGTAGCAAGATTTTCAGCAAAACCAAGAAAAAATCACATGATGGCAATCAAAAAAATCATGAGATATTTGAAAGGCACTGAAGATTATGGATTATGGTACAAATTTGGAGGTAATCTAGATTGAAAAGTGTTTACTAATGTAGATTGGGTAGGAAATGTTGATGATAGAAAGAGTAAAATTGGAGGAGCTTTCTTTCTTTCAAAAAGGTTGGTTTCTTGTATTAGTAAAAATAAAAATTGTACATCCCAATCCGCAATTGAAATAGAGTATGTTGCAGTAGTAGTAAATTGTTCTAATATTGTTTGCTTCAAATAGTTATTGGAAGGTATGAAGGAAGAAATCAAAGAACCTATTGTTATGTTTTGTGATAATACAAGTGCAATTAACATATCTAAAAATTTAGTGATGCATTCAAAAACCAAACACATTGCAATAAAGTATCACTTTGTTAGAGAATTGGTGCAGGATAAGGAGATTAGATTGGAATATGTCCATACAAAGGAACAAATTGCTGACATATTCACAAAGTTTTTACCTAAGGATGCATTTTTGTATCTAAGAGGTAAATTAGGGGTCATTCCCCTATCTAAAGCTCACTAAAATGAAGTTTTAGAGATGCATCAACAGGTATCAAGTTGAAAATATTTTAGTTGATGTAGAATAATCATGGAAATATTGCATATGAATTAGTACATAAGGTACATTATTCCTAATTTAATTTGTGTTGTCTTTGGCATGTGTTGTCAAAGAGGAAGAGTATACTATCATATCTTTATGAAATTTAAATTTGTTTGTGAAAAGTTTGATGTTTGTAAAGAAGCTATGTAATTTCTTCATAAAGGGAGATTACTGTATTTGAAAATTTTGTGGAATGAAATGTAAGAGGGAGAAACATTCTATCAGAAAAGACGTGTTTTCAAATTTCATTCTACTATGAAATGTTGTGGTTCCATCAATGCTAAAGAGCAAGATTGTTGGATAGAATTGTTCAATTATGTGTTGTCTTTGATGTTACACAAATGTCATATCAGTTATTAGTCAGAGTCTACTAAGCTCAGTTGGTTAGCAAGGAAAAAGACAGAGTCTATTGAGCTCAAAAGGTTAGCAAACTAAATTACAAAGTTTACCAGGTGTTTATAGAGGTTACACTGTGAAGATGATTTCTATCGAGCTCACTCGAGCACTGAACTCTTATGTGGAAAAAATTAGTTTCTATCAAGCTCACAAGGTAAACAAAGGAAAGTTAGCTCTTACCAAGTTCACTCAGTCTCCAAAGGATTTTGCAAAGTTTGCAGTGTTTACCAAGTAGGGTCGGCCAATGAAGGATTTCATTGTTTTGAGAAATAAAGTTTATTTGTTTAATATAATGTTTGTAGCCGACTGATGTATGGTTTATTGGTAAATGTAACTTGTAAATGGGCTGACTTGACAATTTTTAATGTATAAATAAAAGGTCAAGTTGTGGATTCTAATTGTAATGAACGAGCATGCAAATGAGTTGATTATGTAAAGAGGAAGTGTGAGCAAATTTTGAAGAAGGATCAGATATCTTTGATGAGCAATAGACTTGTATTCAATCAGTGAGGATCTATTGAAGTAGAGTAGAGATTTGTATCAAAAAAATTTAGTTGCATCTTATTTAGGTCACTTATTGTTACATTCTCACCATTGTAGCAATAATTCCTAAATCTCTTAATAGAGTTGGTCTAACAACCATTTTGTAAATCCTCTAACAACATGGATAGTTCTATGGAATTGTTCTAAAGTCCTCTAGCAAGGCCACTCTAGGATGATTAAATCTTCTAACTAGGTAACACCTAACAGTGTGTTTTGTAACCTTTAATAGGGTTGGCTTCTAATAGGGCTCACTTCAGAAGAGTCAAAATTGGTAGCTAGTTACTTGATGATTTTTCCCGTACTGGGTTTCCACATTAAATCTAGTGTCTCTTGTGTTCATTTGATTTATTTTTACATGCATGTTAATAATTTTGAATGCTTAAAGATCAGTAACAAGTTAATCTACCAAGTTACAACATTTTTCTATGGAGCTACCAAGTGACAACAGTAATTGAGACATCTAAGAGATCTATGGATTTGTTATTGTAGTAACTAATTCACCCCCACTCTCAGTTAGTCTATCTATAATTTCAACATAACCTATGACCCCTTTCAACACATCTCATGACAATATATGTCACTAGGTGTCTCAAGACCCTTAGAGACATATTAGAAATGTTTATATGGGTCGAAAGGGGCCATAGGATAACCTATGATCCCTTTCGACACATTTCATTATGACATATGTCTCTAAGGGTACCAAGACCCCTAGGGACATATTATAATCATTCATATGGGTTGTAGGGGGTCACAGGATAACCTATGACCACTTTTGACACATCTCACTACAACATATATCTCCAGGTCATAAGACCCCTAAGGACATATTATAATCATTTATATGGATCAAAATGGGCTGTAAGATGTCTTATGACCCATTTTGACACATTTCATTACAAAATATGTCTTTAGGGGTCCTAGGACCCCTAGGGACATATTATAACCATTTATATGGGTCAAAAGAACTCATAAGATAACCTTATGATCCCTTTTGACATGTTTTATTAAAACTTATCTCCCTAGGGGTCCTAGGACTTGTAGGAATATATTATAATCATTTATATGGGTTGAAAGAGGTCATGGGATAAACTATGATCCCTTTCGACACATTTCATTACAACATATGTTTCTAAGGTTCCTAGGACCCCTAGAGACATATTATAATCATTTATATGGGTTGAAAGGGGTCATAGGAAAACCTATGACCCCTTTCGATACATTTCATTACTACATATATCTCTAGGGGTCTTAGGACCCCTAGGAATATATTATAATCATTTATATGTGTCCAAAGAGGTCATAGGATAACATATGACCCCTTTCTACACATTTCATGACAACATATGTCTCTAGGGTACCAAGATCCTAAAAACTTATTATAATCATTTAGATGGGTCGAAAGGTGTCATACATGACAATATATGTTGCTAGGGGTCCTAGGACCCTTAGGGACATATTATAATTATTTATATGAGTTGAAATGGGTCATAGCATAACCTATGACCCCTTTTGACACATTTCATTACAACATATGTCTCTAATGGTCCCAAGACTACTAGGGACATATTATAATCATTTATATGGGTCGAAAGGGGTCATAGGATCACTTATGACCCCTTTTGACACATTTCATTACAAATTTTGTCTCTAGGGGCCGTAGGACCCCTAGGGACATATTATAATCGTTTATATGGGTTGAAATGGGCCACAGGATGTCCTATGACCCCTTTTGACACATTTCATTACAACATATGTCTCTAGAGGTCGTAGGACCCCTAGTGACATATTATAATTCTTTATATGAGTCAAAAGGGATTATAAGATAAATTATGACCCCTTTCAAGACTTTTCATGACAACATATGTCTCTAAGGGTCCCAAGACCCTATAAACATATTATAATCACTTATATGGACCTAAAGGGGTCATAGGGTAACCTATGACCCCTTTCGACACATCTCATGACAATATATGTCTCTAGGGTTCTCAAGACCCATAAGGACATATTAGAATTGTTTATATGGGTCAAAATCCTATGACCCCTTTTGACACATTTCTTTACAACATATCCCGCTAGGGGTTCCAAGATCCCTAGGGATATCTTATAGTCATTTATATGGGTTAAAAGGGGTCATAGGTTAACTTATTATCCCTTTCAACACATTTCATTATAACATATGTCTCTAGGGATCCTAGCACCCCTAGGTACATATTATAATCATTTATATGGGTCAAAATGGATCATAGAATGTCCTATGACCCCTTTCAACATATTTCATTACAACATATGTCTCTAGGCGTCGTAGGATCCCTAGGGACATATTATAATTGTTTATATGAGTTCAAAGGGGTTATATGATAACTTATACCCTTTTCGACACATTTTATTACAACATATGTCTCTAGGGGTCCTAGGACCCCTTAATCGTTTATATGGGTTGAAAGGAGTTAGAGGATAACCTTATGACCCCTTTTGACATGTTTCATTACAACATATGTCCCTAGGGGTCCTAAGACACCTAGGAACATATTATAATTATTTATATGCTTCAAAAATGGTAATAGGAAAACTTATGACCCCTTTTGACACATTTTATTATAGCATATGTTTGTAGGGGTCCCAGGACCCCTATGGACATATTATAATCATATATATGGATTAAAAGTGGTCATAGAATAACCTATGATCCCTTTTGACACATTTGATGACAACATATGTCTTTAGGGGTCCCAAGACCCTAATAAAAAATTGTAATCATTTATATGGGTTGAAGGGGGTCATAGGATAACCTGACTCCCTTGAACACATTTCATGACAACAAATGTCTGTAGGTGTCCTAGGACCCCTAGGAACATATTATAATCATTTATACAGGTTGAAAGGCATCATAGGATAACCTATGACTCTTTTTGACACATTTCATTATAACATATGTCCCTAGGGGTCCAAGGCCATCTAGGGACATATTATAATCATTTATATGTATTGAAAGGGGTCATAGGATAACCTATGAACCCTTTCGACACATTTCATTACAACATTTGTCTCTAAGGTTCCTAAGACCTCTAGGGGCATATTATAATCATTTATATGAGACGAAAGGGTTCATAGGATAACCTATGATGCCTTTCAACACATTATATTACAACATATGTCTCTAGGGGTCCTAGAACCCCTAGGGACATATTCTAATCATTTATATGGGTCAAAAGGGGTCACATGATAACATATGATACCTTTCAACATATTTCATTATAACATATGTCTCTAGGGGTCCTAGGACCCCTAAGGATATATTATAATCATTTATATGGGTTAAAAGGTCATAATTAATTATTTATTTGGAATAAAAATTCCCAAAAATATGCATCATATCCAAGCATGAGTCTAGCTTTTATATCTATAATTATATTAAAAAATATTATCATTTGGTTTTGATTAAGGTGGTCATACATACACCTAATTTTTATTTTTACCTTGAAATTTTGGTAGTACTGCATTAAAATCCAAACTTTTGACCAATCAAATAATTTTTTCTCTAGATAAGGCCTATTAGTTTAGAAACTAAATTCAATTTCCTATAGATTATTTTCTTACAACTTTTTGATATAAAGTATAGAACCACTTTAAAATTATGTGTCAAGTTGACATAACTTTGATTTGCTGGTATTTCACTACCACTTAAGGCCATAGATCATGATCCTACACATACCCCTAGGTCTTTGGTCTAGGTGGCCACTTCATCCATTAACCCAAAATGATACTCTATTATAGTAACCAACCTATCAATATTATTTTATATACCTAGCAATAATTCCATATTAGACTTAATAATCTATACACCCTTTTCCTTAGAACTATGATGCCAACTCTTGAATGCATTGAATAATGAGTGACCTTATTCTATAGTTGTTTCTTGTTTTTTGGGGGAAGCTTCTAGGAAACCCTTAGGATAATGATGGTCTAATAGGGTAAATACCTCCTTTACATATTCACACAACAAGTCATTTTTTTTCTCAACTCCAAAATATTAATCTTATCTTCATCTAAGTGCCAAAATACTTGTTTAGTTCCCATAGTGGTCAAAACTTTGGTCATGTCTTGGGTGGCATTTCACAACACCACTTCCTTCAACCAATAATCATTTGGAGAAGTATCCTTGAAATCTACTTTTAGAAGAGGAATAGCTATTTATTCTATCAACTCATTACATTGATTCTTCATGATGAAGGCTAGATACTTAGAATTACCCTATAAGGGTGTTAGTGTCTTTACACTCTCCACAAATACCTCTAATCCTTCTATCTCCATGTATTCTATATATCTCCTTTAATACCTCTCAGTTCAACCATGTCACACTACTAAATTTGGGTGCCGATTGCTATGGTGGACCGTCACCATTATGATGATCACCTGTTGGATGAGCGACAATAACTCCAATTGGCCCCTGTCAAATGGGTGTCAAACTTTTGTTGTCATAAGCTATGATGGTGTATGCTTCTATCACAATTGTGAAAGAAAAAGAAGTTGCAATTTCAAAAAAAAAACAAGGTGAAGAGTTCCTCTTCGAGCCATTGAAGGTTTGACAATATACCATCAGAACTATGATGACGTACAATTTCAGTTAGCCATTGCACATCTAATGGCATTATTGTAGGCCTGACATGCATCTTATCAAAGGGGCATTGCAATAGTGATGGGTGTGTCATAAAATTTTTATTGGATTGATGCCTACCCATCAATTTTTTTCATCCTAGTGGCAATGATAATTCTTTCAGAGTAATGGCTACCCACTAGACTAGCTGTCACACTTCTGACAAATTGTTTTATAATAAATTTATAAATATTATTATTTCTAAATCTTTACACAAATTAGTTTTCATGAAATCATAGGTTACTACTGAGCTTCACTTCATTTTTATAATTCTCTACTAATCAAGGTCAACCACGTGAAGGTGGAAGCTCATTTGGCCTTACAACCCTCCCCCCCTGCCAAAATCTAAACTCCACATTAACATCTAAAATCTTTAAGAAATTATCAATCTTTAAAGTACAAAAAAAGGTTCTAGACCTACAAAAGTGACATCATTTTCCCATCTTCTAATTCATTTCAATTTTCTATCACATGCAAAATAAGATTATGCCACTCTGAATCAAGAGTGCATGTGCAATTGCATTCTGTATGCATGGACAATAGAAAGAGCTGAAAAAACCCAGTGTATTTGCATTTATTTAATAGGTATATAAAAACCAGTAACAAAAATGCAAAATTATTGGATTTTTTCAGCTCCACCTGATGTAGGATGAATATGAATTGAGATTACATATTGAACTATGGCATCCTTCTACATTTTCTAAAAGAAATAGATTCACACAATTAGTTTTCATACAATCATAGGTTAATGTTGAGCTTTACTTGGTTTCATGAATAGTTTAATATTCTCTACTAAATAGGGTCAACCATGTGAAGGTGGGATCTCATTTGACCCCACCCCTCATAACATCTAAATTCCCCATTAACATCTAAAATCTTTAAGAAATTATCAATCTTTAAAGTACAAAAAAATGATCTTGACCTACAAAAGTGACATCATTTTTTCATCTTCTAGTGCATTTCATTTTTTCATTTCATTCAAAATAAGAATCTACCACTCTGAATTGAGGATGCACATGTGCATTTGTGTTCTATATGCATGGACAAAAAATGCAACAATGCAACACAATTACATTTATTTAATAGGTCTATTAAATTTTTAAAATTATAGACCATCGTGAACATTAGAACTCTAGTTTCTATGGCCAAGAGAATGTTTGTGATGGTCTATAACTTAAAATACATAACTAAAGACCTCTAAGAAAAAATGCAAACTTGTTGAATTTTTTAGTTGCACTTGATGTTGTATGCATATGAATTGAGATTGCATTTTGAACTATGGCCTCCTTATGAATTGCTTGAAACCAAGAGATTCACATAGTTAGTTGTCATTCACTTGGTTTCAAGAATAGTTTAATATTCTCTAGAAAGTGGGGCCAACCACATGAAGGTGGAAGATCATCCCCCCCCCAACTTGTAAATTCCCCATTAATGTCTAAATTTTTTAAGAAAGGGTCAATATTTAAAGTACTTGGAATGTCCTCATTGCCTCCTGCTAGTTTCAAGGGAAGTCCATCTTAATTTCTCATAAGAAATTCATCACAATTCTTTATTGATTCTCGTACATCTGACATAGGTACATCTAGGATTGTCTTCATAGCTTCCTGCATAAAATGAATCCAATATTACAAAATAACCCTTAAGAAATAATAGTTCAAGTGAAATAAATATATGAAAAATGAGAGAGAAAAAGAGTAATATACTTACCAATAGGTCTTGCCAACTCATCTATGGCCATGCTATATGTTGAGTGAGTTTTTTTTTTTTTTTTTTGTGCCAAGATCTCTTTGTTTATATACATTCATAGATACATACATAGAAAAATATGTGTGTGTGTGTACATACATATATATATGTATATGTACATATACATACATATACATATACATACATACATACATACATACATACATACATATATATATATATATATATATATATATATATATATATATATATATATATGTATGTATGTATGTATATATATGTATATACATACATACATATACAAAGATCACAAAGACATGACAATGAGATGCAAAGATCATAGGGGAACGATAATGAAATGTAGGAATTCCAAGGGCACATACATACATACATACATACATACATACATACATACATACATACATACATATATATACATACATACATACATACATACATACATACATACATACATATATACATACATACATATATACATACATACATAAATGTTTGTATGTCTATATATATAGAAGGAGATATTTTGTAAGGTGCTAAGTGACTTACCTCAAGCTCCTCCACAAAAATAATGTAAACTATGAAAAATGGGCAGAGTTTGCGAGAAATTTTACAAAAACATATCATAGCAGATATTTTTAAAAAGAAACAAGCCATAACCTAGTTAAATGGGTCTAGTTGCTGATTAATTGGGTTGATTACAAATTCTTTTAGTACTATCATCATATTAGGTAGAATAAAATGAATGAGATGTAGAGATCAAAACGGTAGAACAGTGATATGCAACGATCAAAAGGGCACAACAATGATACACAAAGATCACAAGGACAGGACAATGAAATGTTACGATCACAAGGGCACATCAACAAAATCCTAGATCTCCACATGATATATACATATATACATACATACATATATTTACATTTATACATGTATACATACATATACATACATACATGCATGTACATAGATACATATATATACATGTATGTATGTACGTATCTATATAGAGATATTTTTAAGGTGTTTATTACATCATAACACAAAAAAAAATTGATCCAACAACATACATATTCCAAAATTTAAATAATTAAACAATAAAACCCACTCAATCTCTACTACGTGACTTAACTCAAGATCTTGCACATAAATAATGCAAAGTTAATGGGAAATAAATATATATACATAATGTATGTATGTAGTGGAAATATGATGCTCATTAAGAATGATATTAACTCGGCCCATTTTTCTCAGTCTCTATATATATGTATATACATACATGCATATATATACACATACATATATACATAGATACATATATATCTTTTGCATTGTTTAGAGTTAATGTCATTGTTGTAGAGGCTTCTACAAGAAAATGAGCCTCTTGATTATGACATGTATGTCAAATAAATGGGGAATGAAAACTGTCATTTTTTCTTTATTTTATGTAGTCCTCCATATGGCCTATAGTAGTTTTTGAGCTATCATTTTGCATAATGCTTAGTGGCAGGAATCCTTTCGAGCTCCTCTCTTGAAAACTTAATCTTGGGGATCAACTCCAAGGTTCTCGATGATCTTGCAACCTACTAAAATCTACTCAGTAGAAGATAAATGTGAGTGTTTATGAGTCCTTTTCTAGTTCAAACAATCTAGATAAGATGTAAAATCTGTTTGCTACTTCAAAAGAGTAAATCAGACAAAAAGAAATATATTTTTCTATTTTTTAATTTTTTAATGAATGCAATCTAACAATGCAACTATATGAATTCCTAGATTAACTAAGTGTTTGTAAAAGAAAATAACTAAGATGGGGTAACAAAAATTTTATGCAAATAACATGAAAAGTAAATTCCTAATGGACATAAACTGTGGAAACAATGCATCTATGAATTAAGTCTTTGAAAAGATCAGTAGGTAATCAATGAAAGGAGTAGTGCTTCCTTAATTCCATTGATGCAATTGTCGATAAGGAATTTAGTAACCGTATGATGTTTCACTTTTCATCAGATCACAAGGCCACAAGAAGTGCACTCATGTGAGACAAAAAGCTATGCAAGAACAAAATGATGATCTCTTCTTCAACTAATTATGTTAGTGGAATTCATAGAACCATAGCAAACACTAGAATTAAAAGATCCCACAGTCAAAATAACACAATAAAACTATTGGCTCAATTATTTTCCATGAGCATACATTCACAAAATATAACACATTTAGGCAAGAATCACTACACTCCAAATGTGAGCACCAAAAGCATATATTATTTCATCAAAATAACGAAGGCCTATAATACATATTACATTCTTGAATTTATAAGAAATCTTCTCCTCAATTTGTGTTGAGAGTGAGAGATATCTTTATGAAATCATATGCTTCTAAACTAATAAAACAAATCTATTTATGTACAAACTCACTCTCTAACTAGTGCTTAGTAGGACTCCATCCATATTTTATCATTAATTGGATGCATGAGCTTTTGCATGTCTTAAAACAAAGAAAATAAGAGAAAATAAAAAGAAGAAAGCCATAAGTTGATGTAGAAATGTCTCGAAGTGCCAAAAATAGGAGCTTCATATTCACTAGGTGTCTATAGGAGTTGAACTACTATCATAATATGTTTCTGATGCATGGAGCTCTAATTCTAAATCTGGTAGTTAACTGTCGGTGCACCTCTAAATTTTAAAAACTTATAGAAAACCTATAAAAGGTGAACCTACACACCTGGTGCACCTCACACTCATGTGCACCTAGTGCACCTGGCATACCTGTGCACCTCGGAAGTAGGTTCCAAAAAATGCAAAATATCACCAAGTGTCAAAATTGAAATTCTTGCTTCTAGAGTTTGTTCCCCTTTATATCAAAACTATGTATGGGTATTTGCCCTTGAATTTCTTAATGATCTTAGTGACTTGAGCTACATCTAGTAAATCTAAGGCTTCATATTTGTCTTTCACTTTTTGCCTGTATTTGCCCACCTTGATACAAGTCTCTATAAAATCTCCAAGTTTTACATTGAGCTCTAATAAGGCCTCTTATATTCTAAATTCTTACCTTATATCATCATCATTAGCAACTTCCTCAAAAAAATTCTAGAATTTCTCAACTACTACCTCTACCTTTATTAATTTATCCCTCACATCATCCTCAAAAATGTGTAAACATGCATCACTATAATGTTTCTTAGCTTTCAAAATTTGATCTTGGGTTTGATCCTTAAGCTTATGAATCTCCATGTGTAATGTCTCTGTTACTTTATTACCATCCACAATATTTTCTATCCAATCATCAATCTTATCTAATTCCTCAGTTGTATATACTTCCATCAACATTTGATACCTTTACCCTTTGATAGACTATAATGCCTACAAATCTTTGCCCTAGGTATGTACTTCACCATCACACCAAAATCTTGATTCAAAATAGCGACTAGCCTATTCACATTATCCTATATTATGTTTAATAGCTTTAGATTTCTTTGAATTATCTATATGCCCTTTTCCCCAAAACACTCTCTTCACTACTGACAAGCTCTCAAAAATGGGTCTAACTATCCTATACCCTTATCCCTTCCCTCTAGTGTTGTGTTCAAAGTCTCCTTGGCATGTTTAGGGTCTAAGGGACCAACAAATTTGATTAGATATCCTTTTAGGATCTCATTTTGTCTCCAAAGTGTTATCAATTCCACCCCATGATGTTCTAAGCTCTTGAATACTTCTTTAATTCTTGTTTTAACCATCAACTTACTAGTATCCAAGATAGGCTTCCCAAGCATGACTACCCTAATCTAATAATCCCTAGGACTCAAATTTTTGATATCTATATGTAGAGGATGGATAACCACGCGTGTAAATAAGTCCTGGTTCTAATCACTCATGATAAAGGCTAATGCCCATGCATCCTTTGGTGGTGACTCGGGTTTCCTTTGAACTTTAATCAATTCCATTCCATCCTCCTCTTTAGTGGTGAATTGTTGCCTCTTATTTCTTATCACTTCTTTCCTTAGCCATCTTGGAATATGCTCCATTAGAGATTTTCCTTTTGATGATGATGGAGTTTTCTCAGCAATGCTTTTACCCTTATCTCCCCTTCCTGGAGTCCTCTCCTTTTGTAAGAGATCCACTTCAGGAGTCTCTATATCTGTGGAATCCATAGTCCTCACCTCAATGTCTTCGAAAACTTGTTGAGGATACTCACATATTTGTCCTTCCTCAGACACTTCATTGGTAGGTATTTGTTGCAGCTCTTCCTCCTGCTCTACTTGGACTTGCTCTTCTTTAGTATTTGGAGGTAGAGGGCTAGTTGATCCCTTATCCACACAAAATGTGACTTGCACTAGTGATGATGGAGCTACCTTGGGTCCATGTGGATTAGGTGGCAACTAACTTCAATCCTCCTATTGAGGTTGATTGGCTCGAGTGTCTCTAATTTTGTCTCCCACCAACTCAGTGCCAACTAGCATAAAATCAAAATCTAATATTTTAAAGACATTACTGCCCTCAACATCTTGTTCATTTATCTATTGCTACATTTGATCTTCTAATGTAGTGGATTGAAATAGACTACTTAGGCATAGATGCGATGTAATGATGGAGCTTCTTCTACATTTAGATTCAGTGGCTCTTGCAAGATGAGTCCTTTGGTTCAAAGGTAAATTATCCTCTTTTTCTTCATCATCCTATTCTTCTACTTCTTCCAAGATAGGTTCAAGGACTGATGGGAAAGGGATAACTCTTCTAATGAACTTTTGTATTCTCTTGATTGGAGTCTTAATCTTTCTTCTCTTAGGAGTAGAAGGGGAGGCTTGTTCCTCTTGTGAAGGCACTTCTTGTACTTCAATTTCAGCTTCTCCTTGGCCTTGTTTAGCTAGCGGCACTTGAGGATTGCCTTGAATCTGTGTGGCTTCCACTTTCTCAAACCCTTGTACATCTTTTGCCTAAGGTTGTAGTGGCATTTGAGTAGCTCCCTCTTCTAGCTCGACTTGTTGAGGAGAAGTTCTCTTCCTCTTTCCTTAACCCTTTTGAGCTCTATAATATCCAACTTTCCTATCAAGTCGGTGTACTATCTCTAGACTTACAGGGGATTGGGCTATAAATGTAGGTACTGTGACCTTATCTCCTTGACCTTTTGCTAGGTGAGCTTGAGTGTGGAAGATTATTTCTTGAGGAATTGGATCAAGTTTGAAAGGCCTCTTGATTTAATGATTTGTTAATTTGATGACATCCCTTGCCCTGTGACTGATGTCTGAGTTTTCTTCTTTATCAACCTTAGCATTTATGATAGGTTAGTCACCAATCTTGTCTTTATTGAATAGTGGATCAAGGATATCTTTGGTATCTTGTTGCATGATCTTCAATGGAATCTTTATTTTCAAAGTACTCCATGATAGATATAGAATCATCTTATAATAATCCCTTATGTGGATATCGTAGTCATGTACCACATTCATCTAATGATCCTCAACTACATCTTCATGCTAGAATATCTTGCCAGCCAAGTACTATACTCTTTTGATGTTGTCAAAATAGGGCTGAGGAGGATTATACTCATCTAAAGGATATTAGTCCCATTTAGACTCAAAAGATGGAATATCTTATCTTCAAACCACACTAAAAGATCCTATACTAATAGTCCATACCCATTGTTATCTTGTGCTACCTTCGCACTTTGTCGTATACAGACAAGAGTTGTCAAGCAACCTCCAACAGTATAAGTCTATCACGTGGGTATCGAGGGAGCTTTTTAGGATTGATCATCATACTAGCTACCCTTAAATATGTGAATTTTTGGTATTGGATATAGTGTGCCCCAACCTTTTAATCTTTGTAGCTGCCTCTTCTGACATCCTCTTCACATAATCTCCCTCTATGAATCAGATTATTGCCAATATAAAAGTATCATTTATGATCTTGTATTCCTTGCTATGCTCTTGAAGCTTCTTCTTTACTATTTGAGGATATACTATATATGGTCATGCATTTGACTCTTGCATACTACCCCTTTTGTAGAGTCCTAGATAATCCATCACTCTTGCAGCTAACAAATATACTAGTTATGATGTCATATAAAACTTTTGGTTATTGTTAACCAACACTAGATGCTCACCCAAGTTCTCACTATGCATGGAAGACCAATCAAGTGGCATATCCACTATTTTGATTATCTCAATAAAATGTACCATCCAAATGTTCAAATGTCCAAAAGTGGGCAAACCCATAACTCTACTCAAGAGGATGATAGAATATCCAATATCTTCCTTTATGTAGCCTTGTATCATATCCACTTTGCCTACTTTCCACCCTAGAGGTGTCTTCTTAATGAGGTATGAGGACTGAATGATCTCGAAAGCTTCATCAAAATATTCCCTATAACATCTCTCAACTTGGTGATAAGTCAATCTAATGAATTGATCCACCCTAAGAAGATGGAACACCTTCTCTATGTTATTGGGTCAAAGATCCAAGATGATCTCTCTAGTAATGCTCTTGACAACCCTTTTTTTAGAAACATAATTCTATTTGTGAGTGTGATAATTATCTCTAAGGATTGCATTGATACTGGGTGTGATGCTGCACTAACAAATCCTAATTGGATCAATGTGAGTATCATTAGAGAAATTTATATTGGTTTGTTGCATAGTGTTAGGAATGTGCCCAAATCTGTGTGACCTAGTTCGGTGTCCTGGATCTCTAAGTAGTCACTTGAAAGCGTGACTTGGTTAGAACACCTTGAAACTTGAACACCCTGGGCTTTGGGACCATTTTCAAAGTAAGGGAGGATGATGAAGAAGCCATTGAATTTGCACAAAAAGAATATGTATTAGTCTAAAGTTAGAAAAATCAATAAACTTAAGCCCTATCATAGACATGAACAAAACCCAAAACCCTAATTTGGCCAAAAAATCAAAAGAATAAGTTTACACCTTTTTGCAAAAAAAAGGGCACACCTGGTACATCTGATAGGTGCACCTGGTGTTCCTTTATACTTGGAAAACCTTTAATAAATGGGTGCATAGCAACACAC